>LJJS01001115.1:172648-232719 GCA_001447215.1 Diaporthe aspalathi
GGGGGCGTGGATCCTCCCGTCTATGAACACGGCCCGGTAGATGTAGGGGCGGCTGGCTGGCTCGGGACTATGAAGGGGAGAGGGAGGGAGGAAGCTGCTGCTGCTGCGCCTGTGTGAGACCCGGTCGGTCGGTCGGTCTGTCTGTCACTCGAGAGCAGTGGGCGGGCGGCGGCGGTGGTGGACATTGTGCTCGCTAGGGGAGCGATCTGTGTGAGGCCGTGGGGCACAATGACAAGCAATCGGTGTGCCCTCGACATGGCTGAAGACCACGTTGGGCCCCTATGTATGTAGCGAGGACATTACAGAGCTAGAGCCCACGATGCTTCCCTTGAGCAGTCACTGTTTGTAAAGGATTTCGTGGCCATGGACACAGAGAATATGCCTCTCGTCAAGGGTATCTATCCTATTCTGCTCCCAGGGCCACAGCAGAGAGAGAGCGAGGCAGGCAGCATGTGTAGAAAGCAAGACGAGAAGTACAAACAAATGCCCAAGATCAACGCGCATGCAACAGTCACACTCGGCGAGCAAGACATGAAAAGACAATTGTACCGATTTCCCTTTTGATGCATTAATGTACGTAAACAATGTATCGAGTCTGGGGCCGTGAATGTTACTGCGCAACAGCGTGCCTCGTCGAGGAAATGATTAAGAGGCGGCAGTTATCAAAGCCCCAGAACCAGTAGTGTCTCTTCTCTCCCTTTTCTTTCCCCTTTTCATAAATCCAAGCCTGCACGACTCAAGTCTCAAATCGGCCCACTGCGGAAGAAAAAGACGCCTCGCCAAACAACAATTATTAAGAGGCGCGCAGTGACCAAGAAACGTCCAGAGGCGCAGGCCCGTCCTTCTCGGACAAGAGAACAAATTACCCTCCTCGAATCTCCCTCATCCTTATCAAATACTGCTCCGAAGCCGCGGCGGTCATTGTGACAAATGCCTCGACAGGTCGTAAGCGCGGCAGTGGTGACAGAGCCTCAGAAGGAAAGAAGAACAAAACAACCGAAAAATGAAAAATGAAAAATGAAAAACGAAAAACGAAAAACCATGTGTCGAGGATGAGATGAATACCCCATTTCTTCTCTCGTGTGTTCCGACGAGTGACGGGTGTTCAGAAGCCGTGACGGGGATTGCCCCATCGCATCGGAGGCCGATCTGTAGCCTCAGAAAATCACAAATCCACGCTCCCCTTTCTTTTGTGATCGAACAGTTTGCGAGTAATGCCTATCCAGCCACCTCAGCCGTGACAGAAAGTTCTGTAGAACGAGGACTCTGAAGACGTCACCCCCACAGTACTTGCGAGGGTATCTTTGGTCTCGTGCCCCCCCTCGTGGCAATTTCAATATGAGTCTCGCGCGTGAAGGATAGGATGGCCGTCGTAAGAATAGGTCGCAAAGACGAGTCGATATCGTTGCCCAGCTGACTGAGCATCAAGTGTACATATCTGACACAATTTTGTTCGGCTGTGTCGTAGTTGCGAGCCCCTCATTGTAGTGGTGCTGATGCACCATTCGGTACCGACAACATAGCCTGCGTAGCAGAGTGCTATTCGACAGGTCTGCTCATGTTTCTGTATTCGGAGTGGTTCAGTCCGGGGAGATAAAAAAAGAAGACTTGCTGCAGTCGTCATCAAGACTGGGATGACCACATTGCTTCCGTTGGTGTAGGGTCTGGTCGATCATCGCTTAGAGCCCATAATGGAGTATTTGCTAGGTCGACGCTTCTTGGATGGGCTCGCCTCAGAGTGCGATCCGCCACCACTCTTGACTCCGCGTGGAGGCTCAGGTCCGTCGAGCTCGAAACCAGTGATTCGCTTGGGCTTCTCCTAGGAGCTCTTGGCTTTCTCCTGGTATTCTTGGCCGGGGACCTCGTACTCGCGGACAAAGTACTTCTGGCCGTTCTTGCTCAGCCAGTTGGTGAACTTGGTCAGCTCTTCGCGAAGGCGGCTGACAGATTGCTGATCCATGTTGGTCTGCGCAAGCAGCTCCGGCAGCGAGACTGATGGAAGAGATCAGCCGCGTTGTCCAAAGTCTGACAGGTATCATAAGATCAAAACCTACCAAGCAGTCGACAAAGATGTTCGCCTCCGTAAACATCGCTTGGGCCTTTGTCTTGATTGTTCTCCCACTCTGAGACCATCTCAGAGTACTGCAATCGCTCGAAGCTGGAGACAGGGTCAGCTGAGGATCATATGCGGTAGATCTTTCATAGGTGAAAGACTTACCGATAGAGGAGGATCCTGCCAAGGGCCCGATCGAAGTACTCGCGAAGCCCCGCGATCGTCTCCTTGAGGATGTCAACCTGAGCCGAGTCTTCCTCACGCTTCGGCAGCTCATCTTCTAGGTAGTCTTTCAGGATCTTGTTGACTGGTTGCTCGTGGGGCAGTGGTACGAGTTGCGAGTCCTTGGTGACATGCTCCCAGTCATCCACGAGGATTCCTTTCAAGACATCGGTCATGACAAGCCTGATCGACGGTCGAGCGTGGAAGGATTCGTCCTGCGACTTCAGGTTAAGATCGGGCCAATAGCTTGACTTCGCCCAGTTCATGTAAGTGTTGCTCATCCATGTGGCTTCGTATTCATAGCCCTCCCATGGCGACTTCGTCAGGGCATCGCCCTCGATGTCCACCTCCTTTGAGAGGATCGCTCGGATAACCTGGGGGTTGCCACAAGGCTTGCGGTAGTTGGAGCCCTTCTTCTTCGCCGCGCGCTGCAACTTTGCAGGACGCGCTGCTGGCTCCTCGGCCTCCTCTCGAGCTCGCTTGCCCTTGAACTGCAGCTTTGCAGTCTGAACCTCAGCCTCCTCACTCAGCTGACGACTGCGACTACGCGTGATTCGACCAGAGAAGGAGGAGAGCGTCTTCATGGGCTGGATGTTCGTATTCTTGCCATTCCTGGGTTGGATGAGTTGTTGCTTCTGCGAGGGTGGAGACTCCGCTTCCTCTTGGGTTCCAGGAACCTCCTCGATAGATGGCAGTATGCTTGAAGGCTGGGCATCGGTTGCTCCGGCCGTACCGTTGGACGCATCGATGGACTTCTTGATGCGAATGATCCTCTTGATGGGACTGGCAGCCTTGGTAGGAGCAGCCACCTCGGCAGGGGTGGCCGCCTCCTTGCGCGCTCGCTTCGCCGGGCGGTCCTCCTGCTCTGCGTCATCGCCGACGGGCTCCTTCTTCACCACATCCTGGCTGTCATCACGAGCTCGCTTCCTGGGTGCCTTTCTTCCGCCCGGAACGTACACGCAGGTGAACCCTCTTCTAGTGCAGGCCTCACAAGGCGTGCCTCCTGTGCAACGGGTTTTGTGCGCTCGGCAAGGGTCACAGGCCTTGGCAGCCCTGGGAAGCTTGATATCCGCCGACTTGTCCTTGGCCACGCTGTCATTGACGCTGTTGGTAGATGCCGGCTTGGATGTGACGGGCTTGGTAGCGACGGGCTTGGTAGCGACGGGCTTGGTAGCGACGGGCTTATTTGCCGCCGACTTGTTGGTTACCACAGTCTTGATTGCGGCAGTCTTGGTGGCTGTCGTCTTGGCTACCGTGGCCGTGGTGGCCGGAGCTTTGGGCGGCTGGGGAGCCGCAGATTTCTTGGATGCCGGCTTCTCGGTAACCGCAGTGCTCGTAGATGTCTCCGGCTTGCTTGCTGCTGGTTCCTGGTGAACCGCGCGAGCGCGTGGGACGTCATTGCCGATAGGTTCATCACCGACTGAGCTTGCCTTCCGGTAGACATGGTTGTAGGCATTGCACATGGCGGTGTAGTAGCTCTTGGGCACTGTACCTTGGACTGGGCGACTCATGAAGGCGTTTCGGCTCATGCTCGCGCGCGAGTCGCGCATGAATAAGTTGAAAGGAGGCGCGCTGAGTTGTCTTCTTCTCACTGTGTCCTCCTCGGCGTCAGGCGCCCGCGGTGCTTCAGGTACGTCAGGCGCATGAGGCGCGGGTACTACGGGAGCAGCAACATGTGTCTCAGCGGCACCGCCAGCCAAGCTGAGGGCATCAGCTGTTGCGATGGCCTCGGCGGCCTTGGCCCTGAGGCGGGTGTTGCGAGAGTGCTGATGCGCGGGCATGATTGATCTGGCCTTCGCAGCAGCGCGTTTCTCTCTGCTGATGACTGCTTTTCTTGCCTTCTCGGCTTTCACAGACTTGGTGACGATGGGATCTGGGAGTTCCTCGACCTCCTCGACCTCCTCGTCCTCGCTCTCACAATGCTCTCGTATGAATTTACGAAGCTCCTCGTTGAACGCCTCCCTGTCTTTTGGAGGGACACCGGCGGTCAAGTCTGGCTCCGACTCCGGGGTCGGCGCCCTCTGCGGTTTCGGGCGCTTGTAAGGCACAGGCCAAGGGTCCCGGTACTCTATGGCGTAGAAATTGGACACCGGTCCTTCCTTGGTGTCTGTGAAGTAGTATTCGTGGAAGGCCTTTTCCCAATCAGGGTTCGATTTGGAAAGGGAGGCAGGGGGGAGGTTGGAGAGGTTGTCGTAACGTAGAGAGGCTTTGTACCAATTTGCCTCTTTCTTGACGAACGCTGAGTCCATCAGGGTGATGTGAATGATGATGCTAGGAACCGTTTGGTGTGGTTCGGAGCTGGTGATAAGGGAGAGATGGTGGGTGAAGGTGTACAGAGGGACTGATTGAGCGAGCGCCAAAGGCTGCAGCGAGCCAAGATCAATTCAATTACACGCCGTTGAGGGTAGCGCGCCTGAAGATGTTTGACGTTGAGAAAGCTCAGTCGTAGAGATTGAGTGAGCTGAGTTTCCGTCGAAAACACGGCCTCCTTTGAGGTCGTGTTTTGGTGGTGAATGGAGGGCGGAGTGCCCACGTCACGAAAGCAACGCGTCGATGGATTGATGTGATCCGAACGGTGAGCAGATCTCACCAATGCGTAGTTCTGAAGCTGCACAGAGCTATTCGGAAGCCTTGTGAGGTTTTACTGTGTTGCCAAGCTTGCTGTGCGAAAGTTGACGTTGACGTGTTGATGTCGACGTGAGAAAGGTCGAAGGTCGGTGTCGCGTTGATTGGCGGCACGCAGATGCGACAACTTTTGCGTAAACAGCAGTCTGTCGCAGGTATGCAGATTCGCACTGAACCCAAGATAGCGCTGGTGGCAAAGACGGATCTCTCAGTCTGAAGAGGTTGCCTTGACGTTGGGGGTGTTCAGATGGGAGGAGAGCTTGGTGTATCAAGAAGCTCAGCGAGGTGAAGGTTGATGCTCGCGCCAGCAACCACTCATGCAGCAAGGTCGATTCCTGGGTCACTGAGATCTCGCACAGCTGGAGGGGTCGAGGGTAGCTCGAGATCTGGGCTTTCAAGAGAGCCTGCGGCAAAGCTGGCCAAATAAACCGCGAGTGATGTGGTTTGGGCCCTTGGGCTTAAATAAGATCACTCCGACCGTATTCCACCAGCACTCGGGAGGGACTTCCCATTCACAGCCCATTGGAAAAATCCGAAATTCAAGACCACAGCAGAACACACAATAGGATGGAATGGCTACAATAGGAAACGGGGTGTAGGACTCACATTCTCCAAATCAAAATCTCTCTTGCGGCCTCGTCCAGACATGGTGGCCACAGCACCCGATCTCTCCTCGCTACCTCGAGCCGAGCTGAAGTCGGAACCATTCTTCAGACCTACCTTCTTGGCCGGGCCAGACTTCTTTTGCATGCTCGCACGAGCCTGCTGGTTGAGCTGGGCCGCAAGCTCACGGTTCTCATCGTTCAGTTTGCGGATTCGGTCCTGAGGAACCCAATCATCCCATGTGGCCTTCCAACCCTTGTAGTGGATCTTGTACCGAAATCCACCCTCGTCCGTTGAGTCAATCTCAATGATCTTGGCCTCGTACAGCATGTCATGATGGAAGCACAAGACCTTCTCGTCCTTGGCGTAAGGGGGAGCGGCTGGCTTGGAAGAAGAAGGCGCCATGTTGAGGACTGTGTGCTAGCTGACAGTGAACGGGAAAGCTATGCAGTTTGGGTGACAGTAAAAGAGTCTTGAAAATGGCAAGTCTTCAGCGCGGTCGATTTGCGATCCTAGAATGCCAGGCGGGTTTGGTGTGGAAGTGAAGAAGGAGTTGGACGTTGAGGAACCAAAGTGAGAAAGGGAAGCCCGTCACAGAGTGTCACGGGACCAGGCGAGTCGAGAACGCGTCTCGAGGCAGGCGAGGCAGGCGCGCTACGATTGCCGGCCCCCCCAATCATCATCATCCAACACAACAAAGCCAGTCTTTCATTTCAATCTCAGAAACGAGGACCTCACCCTTTATCTACCCGGTGTCTCTGTGACGATACACACAGATCCATCTTGTAGTCTAGACCGCAATTGACATCATTTGTCGGAACCCAAGACGGGAACAAAACAACCACCGCCGAGAAGTCTAGATACCCGGCAAAGTATGGCACCCACCGAGTCAACAATCCTTGCCAACTACCTTTTGGTCCCGGCACAGTTGCCGACCATCATATCCCTCAAGGAATTCACGGACCTCTTTCCTCGTGCCCAGCAGTCATCCCCCCAGGTCAAGAGGCTCTACAGGGATCTCCAGGCCCAGAGAAACGCGCTCATCGACGCCGTTGCATCCAACATTGAGACAGAGGCAAAACGGGCCAAGGCACTACGGCGGGAAGTCCTGAGGGCAAAGAGAGAGGCTGAGACTCACGAGATTGACGACGAGATCGATATAGAGAGAGCTGTAGGATTGTCCCTCACGCCCCAGGCATCGCTCCTCTAACAGTGTCGCAGCTTTACGGTGCAGCCTCAGGAGCTCCTGTCTCAAAGCATGACATCAACTCCATCATCCCGGAGCTGGCCAGTTCTGCGGATGAGCTCGAAGCCTCAATACAGGCCCTTGAGGAGGAGGAGGCCGAGCTCCTGCAGTCTATCAAGCAGACCGTCGGCGATATGAGCGACCTGCGCTACGGTCGACTATCCAACGGGCGACTCACAGAGCAGGTTCTTGAGGGCCTGCAAAACGTCCAGGAGACATGTCAGGCAAGACATTAACTAGTTGCCTAGTAGGCAGGTATATCTCGATCAGGCTAAGAAGCCCCCGTGATAACTGTACAAAACCAATTCCCCAGCCCAACCGTGACAAAGCAAAGCACAACGACCTCCGCCGAAGTTTGGACATCACACATATTCACCTCGTACAACATCTCATCATGCGCAGGACTTGGACATTTATCGCGCGCCTGCCGCAGCGCCGGGAGCGGCACCACGGGCACCGGGTGCACCGGGTGGAGGCGCCATGCGCCGAGACCTAGCTGATGTTAGCGGGCTCGTATGTTGCAGGCAGGGACCTCGTTTCACTTACATGAACGTCCGGCTGACAAAGGAGACGACCAGCATCATGGCCCAGCTTGGGACGACACTGAGTCCCCAGAGGGCGTATGCGATGGGCACAGCGACGCCGTACTGGGCGAGCTCGCCGTCGAAGGGATGGAAGTATCCGTCCTTCTTCTTGAACTGGCTCTTGTCCTCGCGGGTCTTGTACAGCTCCATGAAGGTGTCGCTGTCGGTCGTGGAGAGGTTCATGCGCTTGATGTAGATGTCGATGGGCGCGGGGGGCGGGAGCATTTCAAACAGCCAGAGGCTGCCGGCGCCGGCGGACCAGGCGTTGCAGAGGATGGGCTGGTCGTCGCAGTTGACAAATCCCACGTGGGGGGCGTCAGGCAGGACGGCAAGCTTGGCGGCCGTCTGGTTAAAGGCTTCCTCGACCTTCAAGCAGTGGCCTGCCGGGTGGTTAGCACGGCGCCGAATCACACACATCCAAGTTTCGAAAGGGAACCCACCAAAGCAAGTCTTGTTTCCACCCGAGATCAGAACCCACCACTCCTCAGGTGTGGTGGACTCGGGCTTCACGGGCGAATAGAGCGTGTCCTTCCAGTTGTCCAGCGTCAAGACGTTGAGCTTCATCTCGCCAACCTTGGCCTCGGCAGCCCCGACGGGGTCATGCTTGCTGGGGTTTGGCACGTAGGAGCCGAACTGGCCAAGGAAGTTCTGGAATTGTGCCTTGTACTGTTCGAACTGCTCACCCTGCGCTGAGGCCAAGAGCGGCAGGGCCAAAAGAGCCGAGGATGATGAGAAACGCATTGTTACACACAGCGGCAGTGACCAAAAAAAGAGTTCGAGCAAGTGGAATATGCGTTGTAGCTGTTGGAAAACACGAGGCTGCTCAAATGACGATGGTCTGCCCGGGGAAGGGGAAAAAAATAGTTGAAGAGAACAGATGGAGCCTTGGAGACTGCAGGATCCTCGCAGCGGCGGACTATCAGGGTCCTTGGAGAGCTCCGGGCTGCTAGCAGGCACCGAATTCCTGGGGTCTGGGACGGAGCGAGGCTAAAGCAAGCCGGATGTCAGCCTGTGAGGGGAACGATAAGATAAGCGAGAAGCCTGCAGCTGGGGCAAGGCTGTGGAGCAAAGTGGTGTGTGTGAGCTTCGAAGTTTCCAAAGAAATGAGTGTGGGAGTTGTTGCACCGCAGAGAACGGGATTTCTCAGGATTGCTAGACTTTCCAAGTTTTCAAGGAAGCTCTCGATCAATAAATACTTCATCCAGACCTCGACCACTCTGTTTGTTGTTGGGCTTGGGGGTTCAGCAGCCAGTAAAGTTGGCGGCCGTATCCTTGTCATCGAGTGTTGACCAGGAAGCAGCGCTCTCACTTACCCCAAATGGTCTAGGCCACTAAGAGAGCTATCCCACCTCATGCCTCCAACATATCCCACCAAAATGTCGCGGACCCATACCAGCTCAAGAAACGGATCATTTAGCATCGTTGCGCATTCACAATGGTAAGCGCATGCCGAAGTGGCTCATACCTGTCAATGGTCTAACGCCACAGCCCCCAATGGTATCGGATCAGAAGCGGAAACGCGGCAGGCCGCCCGGCGCGTCCAAGTCGAAGCCCGACGCGTCGAGCCACGAGGTGCCGGGCCACGACGCCGAACCTGACCCCGAGGAACGCGCCCGACCGAAGAAACGCGGTCGCAAGAGCAATGTTGAAAGCTCGATTTCAATAACCCGGCAGTCACAAGCCGACAACGGCCCATCGCAACCACCCAAGGTTGGCCGGCCCAAGAAGAGTCAGCAAACCGCAGACGTACAGCCCGACACCAAGGGACAGGACGCACGCGCCAAGGCAGAGAAGAAGGCCGGGACTAGCAAAATGACGGCGCAGTCCAAACTGAATGGTAAAGGAGCACCGTCAATTGAGCCGCGAGAAGAAGAGGGGGAAGAGGAAGAAGTAGAACACGAGAGCTCGGAGCCTAGACGAAGCGGAAGACAGCGGGGAGGAAGTTCAAGGAATTCCTCCAGTGCTGGCCAGACAGCGACCCCAGCGGACAGTTCAACCGAACGCGTATTGAAACGCGCTGGCGGCGCAGCGGCTGCTGCTTCGAAAGGCAAGGAGAAGGCAGTGACCGAAAAGGACAAAGATACGGCAAGTCGAACCTCTCACGAAGGGGACGAACCCTCGGCCCCAGCTCCAAGACGCGGTGGACGAGGGCGGCCGCCAAAGGAGTCCGATGGTGCTCCCAGTGGAAGCCGGCAGAATGCCAAGCAGGAGCCAAAACCTACACCGGCCGCGGATAGTAGGAAGTCTGGATCACGAGCAAGTGGAGCATCACAGGAAGTGGCTTCTCCCGAGGCACATCAGAACGATCTAGCTTCGAAAGCTGGGAAGAAGCTCCGTGGGCGGTCCTCCTCGAACAAGGACGAATCTCAGAGTGCGCGGGCGCTGCAGCCGCAGATGAGCAATAGGACAAAGGCCCCGAGGAACTCAACTGAGGCGGATAAGACTGCCAATGAGAGTCGCTCGACTGAAGACTCCTCCCGCCCGGCGCGTCGCGGCCGGCCTAGGCGATCAGACACAGTTTCTCAGGAGCCCGAGGCAGCTCAGCCACCCCGTCCACGCGGTAGGCCACGACGTGTAGCCGAGCTCGAGCCCGAGCCCGCGGAAGAACAAGAGCAGGAGCAGGAGCAGGAACAAGCCGCTACCGTAACCAAGCGGGGAAAGCGCCAACCCCCTCAACTGGAACGTATTGTCGAGGAAGTTGAAGGTGAAGATGCGGACGAAGACGCAAGTTCAGAAGAAGACGAGCAGGAGTTTCCATTCCGGTATCTCAGAGAGAAAACGAAGACCATATCACGGTCTCTCATATCTGAGAAATGGAGCGCCTTGGACGGGCCATCTATCCGCGCAGTTGGGACCTTTGTCGCTGACGCGCAGCGACCGGTCCTGCTACGCCTGCAAAACACCAGCCGGCGACGTGAACACGCAGCGGCCGCGCTTTCAGTTGTCTCCAGAAGACTGCACGCAAAGCTCGTAAAGGGCCTTCCCTTCCCTGCTCCCACAGCTGGGCCTGCAAGGCGGGCCGCGGTCGGCAGCCACGAGGACGAGTTTGACTTGGAACGTGCCGTCAACGCGGTGCAGGGCCTCGAGAACACCCTCAACCCGCTGCTTCACTCGATCAGCCTTCTTGAGAGGGAGATCAAGAAGGAGGAGGATGCGCTGGCGCGCGACTACGACTCCCTCCACAAGCTGGAGGCGAATGCGCGGTCCGAGGCGAAAGGCTGGAGGGAGAAGGCGAAACGCGAGCACGTCCTCGTCTCTGGCATCCGGAGGAAGGACGAGGAAGGCGACTACGGTGACGAGGGCGCCCGCCTGGAGCTGGTCGTGAAACCTGAGGATGATGGCGCGGGCGGGCTCTTCAAGGACCTGGACGACGAGGAGCTGGTGACCCTCTCCAAGCAGATCGGGAGCCACATGGAGAGCATGCAGGGTAACCTGCAGCAGGTTAATGGTGTCGTGCCGGCGATCAACAGGAGCAAGGCTGCGCTGCAGCAATTAATGCAGAAGCACCTGGACGAGGAGCAGTACGGCAAGGTGCTGCTTGGATAGCAATATATGGTCTTGGTAGGGCTCACGATGCCCTCCTGGCAGTAATTACGAATTGTACGATCTGACGCCTGACAGGCAGTTTGACCCCCTTGCCCGCCCACTGCGTGCCGTGTAGACAGGCCCGCCGCTGAGGCGTGCTGGTGGACGAGGCATGACGTGAAGCACTGAAGCGTTGGTGGCGGTCAACGTCTGGGGCAGCTTGTGTATCAATGTATAGGCGCGGCGGGCGAGTCATGGCTGGCTTGTTGCTACGAAATTACCCGGGGGGCTCTTGGGTGGTCTCTCCGTGTAACAGGCAGCCTGCTATCTGTGGCTTCTTGTCACTATCGTGGCACGTGTTGTTCTTCACATTGGACAGGCATGTATGTGATGACAACCTTTGGCTGGACCAATTGGGGAGATCCAAAGCAAGCAGAGACCAGAGGCTACTGCCTGACATCATCGAAGTGTTGGCTGATTCCACATCCCAAAGACACGCCTTCCGTCGGCGTGCGGAATTGGGTGCGGCGGATCCGTGTTACTCTCCGTACACTGGACCCAGGGAGAGGCAGGCCGGGTCGTCGGGTCATCCAAGGACGGGAGTGACAGGGCAGACGTGTGAGGTGATGAATGACAGAAGGCCGGGACTAGCTGGCTGGGCAGCAGCAGCCCCGAGCACCAGAAAGGGTCTTCGAACGGGCAGACGCTGCGGGCTGCGAGGGGATGTGCTCGGCTGGGACGGCTGGACGGTGGGAAGTGCAGGGAGGCCTGGGAGGCCAGGCCAAGCGAAGGGAGTGGGAAGATGGCGTGTTGGTGCAGCTTCTATCCCAGGCGGAGTTGCACCGCTGCACGGCCTACTGCAGCGATGCAGTAGTTGTACCGTGCCAATTGCGCCATATTAGACTAGGACATGTCTATCATCTTGCCAGTTTTCAGAAGAAGAAAAGAAAAAGCGAAGAGTGGACTGACTGACATACAGTACCTCAACTTGCAAGTCGACACGTGCGGCCAGTGGTTGAGGCGGTGACAGCACAGTTTTTCGTGACTCGTAGACAAGATGAGAGAGGATATACAGACTCGAAGTGCAGTCAAACCGAAATCATACCAGTAGTCAGTCAGTCAGCTCAGACCCCTGCCGGAAAAGCTTTCACCGGGACCCTTCGTTTCGTCCCTCCCACCCACAGTGCAACACTGACAGACAGCTCTTACATGTCTGCATGTACAGGCTCGTCAGCCTAACTCTAAAGTGGTTGGTGGGTCCGTGGGGAGCTACCCCTCCCCTCCTCCCCTCCGCTCTCAGCATTCAGCCCCTCCACACCACGCTAGGAAGCGCTCCTCCCTCGCTGCTCTGCATGTTCGTGTCAGCGGTTTCGGCTCCCGATTGCCAGCCCACGCCAGCAGCACGTTTTTTTTCTTCTTCCTTCGTCTTCTCCCTCCCTCCGAGCTCTGCTCTGCACTGCACTGCACTGCACTTTTGCGTGACTGGCCCGACCCACTCACCGCCCGCCGGTCCGCCCTGAGCTGTTAATTCATAAGTGGCTTTCTCCCCTCCCTTCTCTCCTGCTCTTCCACTCTTCTCTTATTCCCCTTCTCCTCCTACCTCTCTCATCATTCTTCACCTCCCTTCTCAGCTTTACTCATCTCTACGGGTGTGGAGAGCAACGACCAGCACACATACCCATACAGCCTTGTAAGTTACCCGCGACCCCTCCCCCTCTTCATGTGTTGAGCATTTTATTTTCACAACGGAAAATTGAAGAGTTCACCCATTTACGAAAACCGAGTAACCCTTGCTGACACGGAGGGTGACGTGCAGAAACTTTCGGAATTGGTCAATTGTCCGTGTCGGCTACTCGACATCATCGGCCATCATGGTTCAATCCGCCATTCTCGGTTTCCCTCGCATGGGAGTCAACCGTGACCTGAAGAAGGCCACCGAGGCCTGTGAGTCTACCCGCGGACCGGAGATCCGGCCTCCACTACCCAGCTAAGCGCCGAGGCTAACTATTGAGACAGACTGGGGCGGCAAGATCTCTCAGGATGAGCTCCTCGCCGAGGCCAAGAGGCTGAGGCTCGCTCACTGGAAGATCCAGAAGGAGGCCGGTGTCGATGTCATCCCCTCCAACGACTTCGCCCTGTACGACCAGGTCCTCAGCCACATCCAGGACTTCGGCGTAAGTTGCCCCAATATAATAACCTCCCGTGATTCTCGTCCCACTTGCTGACAACATCCTATCCAGGCCGTTCCCGAGCGATATGCCAGCTCCAAGCTGAACCGCGTCGATGAGTACTTCGCCATGGGCCGTGGCCACCAGAAGGATGGCGTCGACGTGCCCGCCCTGGAGATGGTCAAGTGGTTTGACTCAAACTACCACTACGTCAAGCCCACCCTCCAGGACAACCAGACCTTCAAGCTCGCCTCTGAGCCCAAGGCTGTTGTCGAGTACAAGGAGGCCAAGGAGGCTGGCATCGACACCCGCCCCGTCCTCGTCGGCCCCGTCTCCTTCCTGCACCTCGGCAAGGCCGACCGTGGCCAGTCCGTGGACCCCATCGACCTCCTCGACAAGCTTGTCCCCGTCTACGAGGACCTGCTCACCCAGCTGAAGCAGGCTGGTGCCTCCACAGTCCAGATTGACGAGCCCATCCTCGTCCTGGACCTGCCCTCCAAGGCCAAGGCCGCCTTCAAGCCCACATACGAGAAGCTTGCCAGCCTCGGCGACAAGATCCCCAAGCTTGTCTTCACCACCTACTTCGGTGACATTGTCCACAACCTTGAGGCTGTGCCCAAGGATGTCTACGCCGTGCATGTTGACCTCGTCCGCAACCCTGAGCAGCTCGACGCCGTCGTTGGTGCTCTCGGCCCCAAGACCATCCTGTCTGCCGGTGTGGTCGATGGCCGCAACATCTGGAAGACCAACTTCAAGCGGGCCATCGAGATCGTTGAGGCTGCTACCCAGAAGCTCGGTGCCGACCGTGTCATCGTCGCTACCTCTTCCTCCCTCCTGCACACCCCTCACACTCTGGCTAGCGAGAAGAAGCTCGACCCGGAGATCGCTGACTGGTTCTCCTTCGCCTCCGAGAAGGCTGTTGAGGTTGCCATCATTGCCAAGGCTGTCACCGACGGCCCTGCTGCCGTCCGTGAGCAGCTCGAGGCCAACGCCAAGTCCATCCAGGCACGTGCCACCTCCAGCCGCACCAACGACCCCAAGGTCAAGGACCGTCAGTCCAAAATCACCAAGGCCGACTACAACCGCAAGTCTGAGTTCCCCGAGAGAATCGCCCAGCAGCAGAAGAAGCTGAACCTGCCTCTGTTCCCCACCACCACCATCGGCTCCTTCCCCCAGACCAAGGAGATCCGTCTCCAGCGCAACAAGCTCACCAAGGGTGAGATCTCCGCTGCCGAGTACGACAAGTTCATCGAGCAGGAGATCGAGTCCAACGTCAAGATCCAGGAGGAGCTTGGCCTTGACGTCTTCGTTCACGGTGAGCCTGAGCGTAACGACATGGTGCAGTTCTTCGGTGAGCGTCTGGACGGCTATGCATTCACCACCCACGCCTGGGTCCAGAGCTACGGATCTCGTTGCGTCCGTCCCCCGATCATCGTCGGTGACATCTCTCGTCCCGCCCCCATGACCGTCAAGGAGTCCAAGTACGCCGTGTCCGTCTCCAACAAGCCCATGAAGGGCATGTTGACCGGCCCCGTCACCTGCCTCCGGTGGTCTTTCCCCCGTGACGACGTTCACCAGTCCGTCCAGGCCGAGCAGCTTGCTCTGGCCCTTCGTGACGAGGTCGTCGACCTCGAGAAGGCTGGCGTTGACGTCATCCAGGTCGACGAGCCTGCCCTGCGTGAGGGTCTGCCCCTGCGCTCTGGCAAGGAGCGTGAGGCCTACCTGGACTGGGCCGTCAAGGCTTTCCGCCTCTCTACCACTGGTGTCGAGGACGCCACCCAGATCCACTCTCACTTCTGTTACTCCGAGTTCCAGGACTTCTTCCACGCCATTGCGGCCCTTGATGCCGATGTCCTGTCCATCGAGAACAGCAAGTCTGATGCCAAGCTGCTCAAGGTCTTCGTCGACTCGGCCTACCCTCGCCACATCGGACCTGGTGTCTACGACATCCACTCCCCTCGTGTCCCCAGCGAGCAGGAGATCAAGGACCGCATCGAGGAGATGCTTCAGTTCCTCAAGCCTGAGCAGCTTTGGATCGACCCTGACTGTGGTCTGAAGACCCGTCAGTGGAAGGAGACCAAGGAGGCCCTGGCCAACATGGTCAGCGCCGCCAAGTTCTTCCGCGCCAAGTACGCGAAATAAGTTCATTCAACACAAACGCCTGTCCCTGGTGGCGGGCGCCCATTTTAATGGAAAGATAATGGTGGGTTATAATACGGGCCGGTGCCTTTGACAAGTGCCGGTCTCGACTTCAACATCGGCGTTCACGAGAAAAGCTGGGGGAATATAGCGAGGCTTTGTTTTTTCAACCAAAAACGGCATTAAGGGAGGTGTGAACGGCGCAAAAAAATTCAACATATACCCATACAGGCATTGCAAGGCAAGGGCGGCACAGGCATCCATGGATAGCTACCCTCAACGGGACTATCATCTTGGATCGAGTTCAAACCATGACTCGACGGCGTTGGGAATTCTGGATTGATGTGATGATGAGCTCGGGCGATTTGCTCGGCGGCCGGCACGCACGGTCAGATGCTGTAAATGTAGCGACGGGGCGAGTTGGTTGAGAGGGCAGCACATCGGTGTAAACATGCCTGGCTCAACAGAGTCGATGAACAAATACACAAATTGACTATGAAATGTTACCCATCTTGAGTGATGTGCATGCAACAAGTAATGAGGAGACTTCTCCGCTCAGCAGACGAGGTGCGCTCGTACGAGCAGTGTCGCTCGACTCTGGCACGTGCATTGCTCCCGAGACATAATGGGAGAGCACAAATGAGAAGTCTGCTGCTGCAGATTTTACTCTCACTCACCATGTCACAATACCGACTGGTAGTTGGTCAAATACAACCGCTCGGGGAAACGAAACCGCCCCGCCCCGCGAACCAACCTACTTACTCAACACTGCCGGCCTGGTCTACGCAACGCAGCTGGCTCTCACTGGGCGCACTAGCCAAACCCAGGCATATCGATCGACTCATGTCTTCCTACCAACCGACCAACCAACTACAACGGCCGTGAGGGAGGGAGGGAGTGCACGCATGTACCTGAGCAGAGAGTGCTTTGCGCGGGTGTCGTGCGTTGGGGTGTGAGCTGAGTGCGTGTAAGTCGCGGCGGGATGCTCGCATCTGCATGGGCCCCCTTTCCTTGCTGGCTGCTTGCTCCTCGGGAGGATCAGAACGAGGGCCACACGTGGTGGATTATTGGCCCCCCGCCCCGCCCCCGTCTCGGTGCGATCAGAGAGATGCCCGGGTGGTGGTGAGCTAGCAGGAAAGGCGAGGCCGGGCGGGGCGGAGTTTGGGCTCGACGCTGGGAAATGTTGCTCTCCTAGGTTGGTGCCTCTCCGGCTGGAAAAGGGGACACGGCGCTTGTTACAAAATGCGCATGCATGAACAAGAGAAGACTCTGGCCGGCCTTACTTGCTCTGCCGGCGGTTTTGAATACGGCCTCTTCGGTGGTGAGTCTCTCGTTCAGGATAATCCTCACGAGGCGCTGCTGGCTCTCTTGGTGTTGTGCTCTGCCAAAATGGTAAATGTTCTGTTGTGTTTCTGACGCAAGGAGGGCCGACTAGCGGCATGGGGGGTGGCACTGCAGGCTTAGGTGCTTCAGGTGGGGCAACCTGGCTCAGGGGAGGGGGGGAGGAACCGTATCATGGCTGATGATGCCTCTCTGCTGTCTTATTACATACTGAGGGATATCCGTCCGTGAGGGCCTCGTGATATAGGCCCGCGCTGTGCGGGACGCTCGGGGCATGGGGTTGAAACTACTAGTTCACCGACCGCCTGCGCCTCCCAACCCCCGTTTTGGCTGGGTGGCCTCACTCGCTTCGGGATGCTCTGACTGTTCGGGTTCCCGAAGCGGACGGGCGAGATGCCACAATGCCACATTATCAAACGGGTGGGCAGTGGCTGAGCCTGTGTATGAGAACCGGGAAAGGGGGGAGGGGGGGATATGGCTTGCTTCCCATGCTATGGGCAAGGTGTGGCTTTTCCCATGAACCCCACGACCGTTGGTTGATCTTGTCTCGGGAGCCACGGGGTGATGAGCGCCAGGGTTCCCAAGACACTGTGACTGACTGGCGAAAGGCTAACAATATTGCATCGTATACGGTGAAAAAAGTGGTCTCGGCAGTCCAAGCAACCAACAATCGAGCACCCTCGTCGTCATCGCCATCCAGCCTTGTTGATATGCCACGGTAGCTTCGGCAATGCGGTCCTTGTGGGCTAAAGCTGGGTTTCAGAGCGGACTGGACACAGCAGAGGGTGTAAATACGCGGGAGTGAATACGCGAGTATGCTTGTTGAGGACCAGGCTGGTCCGGTCCGTCCAATCAACCCCTGTGCGGTGCCTCATCGGGAAGGCCTTGGTCGGCAATGTGTAACATAGTAAATGCTGCATAGTATAGTCTACCTGGATCGACGGTGTCCTTTACATGCACGTACGATATACGTATAGTGCGTACGGTACTACCCCGGGCCTCGGGCGACACAAGAGGAGGCCCAGGCCAGATCAACGACCTGTGGGATTGCACACAGACGGGCGAGCGAACTGCACGGCCAGGCAAATTGGGGCCCCGGAGAGTTCTTGTCAGCCGAGGGCAAACAACGACGACAGGAAGTTGATATCTGACTCGCTGGCGAAGCTTATATCATGAAAAGGAAATGACAACTCTGCAGGGTCGGAGAAATAAATAACACAAGAGGAATGATTCGGCTTGAATTAGAAGCGGTCCGGCCTCGGCAGAGGAGCACAGGATCCAGGCGTTCAGTCAGCCTTTAGAGTAGAGTATGTAATAAGAATAATAATAAGCACACTGTCACCAGCACGACATGGTGCCACGAGCGGTGTAATAGCGAGATGAGCCGGTTCCTTTTGGAAGAGAGAATCAAGGCTGTACGTACTTGGTAGACAGTACCAATTTTCCCACGCTCAATCATTCTGCGACGGCTCGAGCAAGGACCAACGTTGACGAAGAGCACATCTCGCTAGAGGAGGTCTCGTCCGCCTTCGTCCATCGCACCGTCCAACAGAGCCCACCACCACGGCACCTACATAGGGCTCATTTCGGGGCACGGTGGGGCCCTCAATCAATCGTCCTCGGGGCACCCCATCGACTTGAAGGCCCATTGAGGCCCGCCCTCCACAGAGCAGTGGTCTGGGTGTCTGGATGCCCACAAACAGACAAGAGAAAGACAAGAAGACCCAGGGACCCTGGAAGTGGGCAAATAAACCGCGCAGGGCCTGGCAAGGTCTGGAAGAGGTGGAAGAGGTGGAAGAGGTTGGACAAGGTTGACGAGGGGGGCGTGAGTCGAGAGATGGCCGAGCCAGGGACACGCCCCCCCAAGAGGCTCCACCTTATAGGGGAATTGCGGCTTGGCTGGTGAAACAGCACACCTCCTTTTCGCACCCCTGCTAGACAGACTCCTGCCAATTTCAATGCCCTCCCCAGCGCCGGTTTTTTTCCTTGCTCGACGATGCCCACGCCTCGTCGTCCTGCTTGTCGACGGACCGCTGGCATACACACGAGACTCGTCGATGGGCTGGCTCCACGCCGAGACATGACGGGGTCGTTGCCACGATCTCGCACAACCCTTTCCTCTCTGCACTGATGGCCCCAACCGCAGCGCATCGCATCGCAGCGCCCAGCACCTGGGGCCATCGTGCCTTTTCTTCTCTGATCGGCGACGAAGATCTGGAGCAATCTGGAGGCCAAGCCTTTTCGTTTCTGCCAATCTCCCGGTCTTTTGTGGGCCCCCGCTTCCTCCTCCAGAGGGCGTGAACACTCTCGCGGAACCACGCAGACTGGCAGACTGGCAGAACACACGCAGGGACAAGCACGGCCAGCACGGATTGGCCGGATGACAGTGCCGTGCAAATGGCCATGCACGTATGTCATGGCCATGCAGCGTGCCCCAATATATTTCCTGTCTTTTTTCGCAGCAGGGCGAAAGACGGCAGGCAGCTCCCTGGACTCCTCGTCATCGCCAATCTCAACAGCAACTCGAACGTTGCAGTCGGCACTTTAGACTTCACGGTCTGAGAGTTGGCTCACCGTCGGAAGACGGCCTGGGCGCATGCAACCCCTCCCGCGCGGGTGAATACAACAACAAGGACGGCTCCCGCTGTCGTGCGGACGGACGGACGGACGGACGGACGTTGTCGTAGAGCATTGACAGTGAGCCGCCTTGCCGTCATCTAACCTGAGCTACATAGTACAGTATTTCGACACGCTGGTGCCCGCCCAGCATGGCGTCCCGCCTGTGCGCCGCCGCTGCAGCGGGGTGGACAACCTCGAGCCTAGTGCTTGTATGACCGGCCGTAGGAGTCAGGCAGCCTCGCAGCCTGGGAGCAGATGAGACCCACCGTTTTGCTAGGGGTCTCTCTGTGGTGCCCGCTTCCGTCAACCCACGGCTGGCTGACTTGCACCGGGACCTTGCAGGCCAGTGAGCCCTACGGGGTCAAAAAGGAAATGAGGCAAGCGCCATTGGACCCGAGAATCTCCCTCTGTTGCCGCCCAGCTCCAGCCGGGCCAGCCATCTCTCGCACAGGAAGCGTCATCAGAGGTACGAGCAGGAAGTCTAGAAGGTGACACAGCTGCCAATAACCAGCCGCCTGGGTGATGATCTGCAAAACAAACTACCACTAGGATGCGGCGACGACGTTGCGGTTCGAGAAAAGGGAACCGGGCATTAACCTTCGCAACTCTGTTTATTGGGGATTGCTGCTCGGCCAGAGGTCGGATGGTTTTTTTTAGCGCTGGATCTTCGCCATCACAGGTGACAGATGAGCTCAGGTCTCGGTTTTACTGCACGCACAGCATCAATACCCTGGGCTGATCATGGTCGATGGGTGTGTGGCCCCCGAGGGAGATCTATTCGAGATGCCCGCAAAACGCTCTTCATCCCACGATGCGACAACGCCATGGCGGTCGATCGCCCGGGCAGCCTGTGGTGTTCATGCTGTCCGTTACTCAATGGGGCGAGGGGCTTCAGGAGCAACTGTGCAAGAAACACCGGATTCAACTCAGCCACCACTGGACGCAGGTGCATCTGCTGGAGAGGGCACAAGGAATTTCCAGCGCATTTTCCAGGAGGTGAGGCCAGGCATTTCATCCGAACACAGCTGGACTCTTGCACGCTGGGCATTCGACCCCCCCTCGGACGATGACATGGGACGTTAATAAACGGGATTCTTGGGCCTCGTGTGTGCGTCTCTCTCTCCTACCACACAACACACTACCCAGCGCTGGAGCAATACTGCGCCCACCCCTCCTGTCGACTTGTGCACCACCCTTGGCAGCAGGATCTGAGCCTCCGCAGTCCCCTGCCTGCTGACTGGGATTGGTCCTGGGCTAGGTGCTCTGATTGGGCCATGTCACCTCCTGGCCGCGCCTGTTCCTGCATTTGCCCCTGACGGAACTCAAGGATGCCCTGGCGACGGGACGGCGGTTGTCAATTCTCGTTTCTTCTCTCGCCCCAAGAAGAGATTCCCACCCGTACCAGTGCGCCGAAGGTCGCAGAGCCCAAGCAAGCCTGCCCTGTTTGCTCTAGGCGGTGGATCAGCCCAAAATTGATTAAGGGTTATTCATATCTACTATGGTACGGACTGGCTGAGGCGGCACGTCCACCATGGCGGCGCGGCGGTGCTCTCGGCCTCCTATGCTCAGATGGGGACCGGGGTCCCGACGAACCAGACCTGACCCTGGGCTGCTCACAAGTGGGCTCCTGATCGAATTTACGGGGTCATCAAGGGAAATGGGACCGTCACCGGGGGACCAACCCCCCAGCCGGTGGTGCCCACCCCCCTCCTGCAGCCGCCCTGCTCAAAAGGGCTGATGGCCTCCCATCCGCGGGTCTGTATATCTCCCTCCTTCTCTCCTCACCCAACCACGGAGCCTGACCTCGATCGTTCTCCCCGACATTCTTTTGAACAGTGTCTCTTTCGGCGAGCAATAGCAGCTTAGCTACTCATTCATTCCCAACCAAGTACATTCTTTACCGAACGAGTGCAAACTGTGTCTGCCCTCATCCACGGAATTGACTTCCACTCATTGCCTGCTCATCAGCATACCCACGATCTTTCACTCAACTCCCGAAGAGCACCGAACAAGAGAGGATCCTCAACTCCCCGAGTAGAAACCTGAACCAAGCAAAAACAAAGACAAGATGAAGTCCGTTCTCGCCGCCTCCCTGGGTCTCGCGACCCTGGCCTCCGCCAACAACGTCTACCCCCAGCACCCCCACTTCAACTACCGCCGGCAAAACACCACCGCGAGTGCCGGTAGTGAGCTCACCACCCTGACCGTCCAGACCACCGCCATCCGGACCATCATCAGCTGTGCCCCGACCGTCACCAACTGCCCGGCCAACTCCGCCTCCCTGACCCAGCTGGCCTCCACCGCCCCCGAGCAGGTTTCCACCATCCTTGTCACCGACGTGATCGAGCTCGCCACTACCATCTGCCCCGTCACCGAGGCTTCTGGCATCTCCTCCAGCGTCATCTCCGTCGCTGCCACCGGTGGCATCACCGGAACCACCATCACCGGAACCACCCCCGGTGCTGTCCCCACCCCAGCCCCAGGTGTCCCTGGCTCGAACGGCACCACGCCCACGCCTCCCATCACCGCTGTCTCCCCTGAGGCTTCCGGCCCCCCTGCGGGTGAGGAGGGTGGCGATGATGAGGATGAGTGCGAGCCCGACGTCACCACTGAGGTCTCAACCTCCGCCATCACCCTGACCTCTGGCGTCCCGGTCACCGTCACCATCACCAACGGTGGAGGCAACGGCAACGGAGGCGGCGTTGAGATCAGCACCTCGACCTCGTTCACCACCTTCGTCACTGCCATCCCCGTGACCAAGACCGTCATCAACACCGAGTCTCTCCCAGAGTCCACCGAGGAGTCCTCCCCCATTGGCGGTGGATCTGGCGGCGAGGGCAGCGGCGAGGGCACCACGATCTCCGGCACCACCACCACCACTGCCTACACCACCGGCACCAAGACCGCCACTCTCACTAGCAAGGTCACCAAGCCCACCGGTGATAGCTCTCCCGTTGACACCAACTCCAACTCCTCAGGCTCTGGCTCCGGCTCCGGCTCCGGCTCTGGCTCCGATGCTGAGGGCACTTGCGTCCCGTAAGTTCCTGAGACACGTACTCACCTAAAAGATGCCGTCTTGCTAACCTCTTCGCAGTGAGACTGTCACCGTCACCAAGGAGGGCCCCACCGTCTACGTGACCGTCGGCCAGACCCTCCCCACCTCTTCCAGCCCCCCTCTGGCCGCCAACGCCGCCGTCCCCACTGCTGCTTCCGCCTCGTCCCCTGAGGCCACTGGCGCCGCCTCCACCGGCGGCGACGAGTCTGCCGAGGACGACGACACCTGCGAGGAGGACGGCGAGGGCGCCGACGAGACCTCCCCCGTCGAGGGTGAGGATGACGACACCTGCGACGAGGAGCCCGAGGAGACCGTCACCGCCACCGTCGTGCCCGTGCCCACCGGCTCTAACGGCACCGGCTCTGCCTACCCCACCGGCGCCGCCCTCAAGAACCGTTTCGCCAAGATGTACTAAATCGCTTGATTCTTTTGGTATCCGAAGGAAAATATCGAGCGACGATGACACGTCGAGACGAAGACGAGAAACAGAATAGACAGCGGATGAATTCTGTGCGTGGGCAGCAACGGGGCTTGGTATGAGACCATGACTGGACTTTTTGACGTTGGGCGGATCACTGTATCTCCAACCTTTTTCTTCCCTTTGTTTTTGGACAAACCCCCCCATCTTCTGGCCGGCGCGGGAAAATGGGCGGGAGATACAACAGATCCTCCTGTGTGTGTGTGTGTTATATCCACCGCTGCTCCGCTGGGAGCAGTGACGGGGTGCAGACCAAAGAAGACTTTTCTTGTAGAATGTTGTAGTGTTGTTGTCATCGGCATGCAGGGGTACACCTTTTTGTGTGGATTTTTGATAGCGCTGGCAGCGGGAGATGTTGAACCCACCTGCTCTGCCTTTCCCTTCTTCCCTCCTCCCGCCCACCGGATAGAGAGAGGGAGATGTGGAGAGCGAGCCGTGCGTGTCCTCCCCTGTCTTCCGATTCTTGGAGTGCAGAGAATTTTAAAGATGGATGGAATTACTTGTCGTTGTGATCGCTCAGAAGACATGTGTCCTCGTCTGCCGTGCCGTGTCGTGATTTGCAGTGATTGGAAAGTAGACGATGGCCGTGGGTGCGTGTCGCAGGCATGAGACGAGGTGAGGTCGGGAAGAGCGAAACGACATTTCCCTACGTGTGCAGTGCCTCCTTCCCTCCTTGGCTCGATGTCGAAAGGTTGCCCGGGCCATCTGAAACACAAGACGCTCCCGGTGTTACTCTCCCACGGCATTACAAAAATTGAAAACAAATTGATTTTGTTTTGAAGAAAATCGAAAAATCAAGTTAAGAAAATAATTATGAAAAAAATTGAATTTTAAAAAATATCTGCATAATAATTTTGAAATTTAAAAAATGATAGACAAATTAAAAAAAATTGCTTCATAGGGCCGCAGACTTCATAAGGACCACCTCTGAGCCTCAACAAAGCCCGGTATGGTTATGGCTACCCCAATTCCCGAGGGCTCGGAGGCCATTGAGAAGAAGAAGTCAGCAGCAGCCTTTGGAGCGCACACTGTAGCAGAGTCGTATACATGGTTATCTGTTGACATCACTCGGATCGAAGAAGAAGATTTTGCCGTGCTCGTCATGACACGGATGAAGCTTAGGAGGGTAGCCCCCGTGAGGAACGAACGTGTCACAGGATGCGACCTAACCTCTCGGAGTCAGGTCAAATGTCCTCGTCACAAGCCTCCAGCCTGTGGGGGGTTTCTCGGGGAGTATGCTAGTTGTTAGTTGTTCGGGCCCCACAGCCCACACACACGCGAGCATGCGTCTGGCGTGCCAGAATGCTCCAGCTGGGGAGAGAAGCAGCCTCCCCCTCCCGATAGTGTGGAATCAGACGATCGATGGAGGTCGTATCGCCACCAAAGGATCGCAACGGTCACATAGCAGGTGCAGTCTGATCCAGCTGGCTCAGCCGGGTTGGTGGGGCGGTGTCTCTCTGCCGCGGCCAAGGCACGGAGGGTATTGGGAAAGGCGCGGTGGTCGTGTCTAAATGCAGCCCTAGTGCAACACAGCAATCCAGCATGGCTCCTTTGTTCTGGTGTGCCTGCCAACAACCGGCCTGTTGTTATTTGGTTGGCGGCCCTCATCGTTGATGGACAGCTTTTTTTATGTACGGCATGAGAATGTCTGCTATTTCGAATCGCTCTGGGTGTCTGTCTCGTACAGCATCAGTTATCGTAAACAAGTAGGAAGAAACCGTTGAATGAGACGCAGTTGGGCGGCACAACAATCTCGCAGGGTGGACCGATTACTCTTTTACACCAAGCCCGAGTTACCGGGGCCCAGAACAGGCTGAACCGGGGGCGAGGGCGGCCTCTGCCTAACCTGATCCTCACCTCGCTCTAGTGTACTTTGTCTACCTAACTGTACCTGCCGTGCTGTACAGTATCCTTGGTTGTCGAGCGAGCTCGCGTCTGTCTGTTCCATTGGGCACCCCCAGCCTTGGACCCGACCCAGACCTTGGACAGGACCTGGACCCGGACCCGGACAAGGGACCGACCTGCGACGTGACGAATATCTCGTGCTCGTCTCCTGTTCGCAGCCCAACAACCCTTCCCTCGCCCAGTCTTTCTTCTTTTCCCCTCCCAGCATATTAAGTCTTACTCTCGTGACATCTCCATCCAATTTGGTCTCTCTTCCCCCCCTCACCGAGCAGGAGCAGGAGCCATCATCGCCGCCGTCCGCAATGTCAGGGCCAGGTTCTCCGGGCCAGGAGGGCCCCACGTTTGCCCCGCCACATCTCCCTCCTGGCTGGATCGCGCAGTGGGATGCGAACAGCAAGAAGTATTACTACGTCCAACTCTCGACTGGTGTCTCGCAATGGGACGTCCCGACAGACGCCGCCCCCGTCGGAGGAGGCACCCCGGCCTCAACCAACGAGCACCCATACGGTGTGCCCGGCCAGCCCCAGCTCATCACCCACCCCGACGGTAGCCAGACCGTGAAGCATCCCGATGGGTCCCTGGAGCCCGTCATGCCTAACGAGGCTGGCGGCACCAGGGGAATCGTCAGCGATGGTCCAGCAGGTGATAGGAGCCTCGGTGTAAGCCCACACTCCCCCCCCTCGCCGCCTCCGGCCCCCGTCTATCCTGCGCCATCATCCCCGCTGACACTCTCGTCTCTCCGCGCATAGAGCATGGCCATGAACGCATTGCTTGGCGGGAAACAAGGCGGAGGCGGCGGCGGCGGCCACAACTCGAATAGCAACCCCTTCGGCGGCCTCGCGAACCAGGTTCTTGGCGGCCTTACAAACAGCAACAGCGGCGGTCACGGGCAGCAACAACAACACCATGGCTCGTCGGGGGCATCCGGCGGCCTGGGCGGTAAGATCGTCGGCCAGCTCACCTCGAACCTCTTCTCCTCGGGCAGCAAGCCGGCGCAGCCCCAGAACTACCACAGCGGCCAGGCCTCGCAGTCGTCGCACGGCTCGGGCGGCCTAGCTGGTTCCATGATGGGCTCTGTCGCACACATGTTTGGGGGACAATCTGGCGCCTCGGTACGTTTGCACAGCCAAACTTCCCGGCATATATGACGGATCTGACGGCCGTGTGTATACTAACCGACGCCCGACTCCGTACAGAACCAAAACTTCGGGTACTCCAATTCCGGCCAAACGGGTGCATATAGTGGCTCTGCGCCTCCCTCGACGTACCAGACGCCAGGCGCATCCTCGCAACACCATTCGCCTGCGCAAGGGCAGCCCGCCCACAACCCTCAAGCCGCGACCACACCCTCCTACCACGCGCCCCAACATACCCCGAGCTTCCCCCCGCCGCCGAGCCAGTACGAGGGGCAACATGGCTATCCTGGCCAGCCACAACAACACGCGCCCTATGGCCAGCACGGGCAAATACCAGGCCCGCCCGCCGGCGCACCGCCTGCCCAGTACGGCCAGTCCCAGTTTGGCCAGGGCTACGGCCACCAGCAGGCACAATCGGCGTACGGCGGCCATCAGCAAGGCGGTTACAACGGTGTGACACCGTCGTACCCTCCGCCTCCCGGTCAATACCAGCCCCAGGCAGGGTACGGCGGGCAGGACCGTGGCTTACATGGGGTACAGCATTATGGTAGCAATCCCGCGTACTAGGGTCAAATGCGATATTCTGTCATGTTTTAAGGAGCGATTTGTTCGCTGGATGACCCGTCCTGGGGGATATTAGACTGGCCATCGGATCTCCTGGACCGGGTGTGATGGGGGAGCATTCCCATGGGCCACCGTATGCAGCAGCCAGGGGTCGGGGTTGGGCTGAAGGTAGGAGGCGTTGTGGGGGAGAAAAGGCAGGTGTCATAGATCGAGTCGTTTATACCATGAGCGAGGAGCGGAACCGGCAGCAGCAGGGGGTTGGACAGAGCCTGCTGGCTCCCGGGTATGAGTTTTCTTAACGGGTGGTATCATAATTCAGCTAGCTACGTACATGTTTTGCAAGTCGGAGAACAAGGAGACGAGAAGAAAAAAGAAAGAAAGAGCTCAGCATTTCCGGCAGCGCGAGTGCACACGCCCGAATCCTACCGCGTCTTCTTCCCCTCCGTCCCCTCGTCGCCCCGCCCTTCTCCATGCTGACCACCGGCGGCGGCGCCGCCGTCGTCGTCGTCGCCGACCATCATCAGGTCCCTCACCCACGGCATGACGAGCCGCGTGGCCAGCACCCACGACGCGGCGGCGACGACGACGATGTACGCCGCCGTGGGCAGCAGCGACCGCGGCAGGACGTTGAGGAGGAAGGGGTCCAGGATGACGTCGGCGAGCACGGGCTCCGGGCGGAGCATCAGCTCCCGGTTGGTGGTGAAGTAGGACGCGGCGGCGTCGATGCGCAGGAGGAGGACCGAGGAGAGGTGCTCCCCCCTGTCGCCGCCGCCGTTACTGAGATGCTGGCGGCTAGTTCTGGGTTCCCTGCCCCATTGTACCGCCGGTGACAGCGGTGACGGCGGCAGGCCCTGCCTTGACGTGGAGTAGTTGTGGAGCGAGGTGATGAGCTCCGGGGTGCCGAAGACGGCCGGGAGGGTGTGGGTTTCTAGGTGGAAGTCCGTTGGTTGCTGTTCCTGGGAGTCAGCGATGGTATTCAACTGGTGTTTCACGTGCACACTTGACATGACGTGATTGCAGTTTGAGTGGGCGGTGCCAGGGGTGAGAGTGACATAGAAAAAGAAAAAAAAAAAAGAGAGACGAGACAGAGAAACTCACCGTGGCCAGCCAGCATATGCGGACCTCATAGCGCTGGCCCTCTGTGAGGTTGTCGAGGATGAACCAGGATGAGATGCCGCGCTCGGAGCCTTCCTTCGGGAACGCTGCCTCGAGGTGGGTCCTGAGCGACCAGTCCTCGGGCGTGAGGGTGTCGACGTTGAGGGCTGACAGCGAGGGCTGCTGGCCGGGGGGGATGCTGACGGGCTCCGGGCCGAGGAAGATGGTCTTCTCGACGTTGGCGGAGGCGAGGGATATGCCTAGTGCGAGGCATATAAGGCTGGCGAGGGTCATTGTCTGGGCAGACCCAAGATAGTCTGTCTATATTCCCGTCTATCGTATCATATGAGAGAGAGGTGTACTATGTAAATTGGTAGGGAAGTGGATTGGGGGGACTTTGAGTACCTACCTACACCAGCCACAAATGACCAGAGGAGGAGGACAGGCAACGGACATTGACAGCCTCAATAAATAACCGGGGTTGGGGCACCGCCACAGTATTATCCCGATCACATGCGAATTTGCTGGGGGGAGGACGGGAACGTTCCCCACGGGTGCAGTGGCCCTTCCCCCCCCCCCCAATCGCGGCAAAAGCTGGGGTACCAGGCCCAGGGCGTCCGTCACTGACCGAGGAACTGACTACCGGCTTCCGAGCAACTCTGGAATCTGGAGTTCCTGCTCCCAAACCTTCCTTGGGCCTGCCCACCCAAGCTGTGGTAGACTACTTGCTGAGAGTCCTCGACAATGACTTGGACTGCCCGTGCCCACGACTCTTCAACTTTGTCGCCCGCCAACCACGATACTGTGGGATAGTCGTGTCCAGCCTAGTTGAACCTCGGTCGAAGGATACCTAGTTCAATGCATTGCACCTTCTTTGAATACACCCAACTCGAGCCCCCTATTTTTGCACAACATCAGCCTGCCTTGGACTTGTATCTCCCACCAGCCTCATCAGGGCTCTCCAACAAGCCGGCGAGGCTCACTGCCTCACCCTCCTCCTGCCTTCGCCCCAACTCGACTATTGTCCGAACCTAAGCGACCATGGCCTCCCAGTCGAAGCTGCTCCTCTCCCATGTCTCCACGCCGGGCCAGCGCGAGCGCACCATCCGCTCCATCGTCTCCCACCTGACCGAGCTCTACCTCTCCAACCGCACGCGCATCTCCCGCGCCGTCTACCTGACCCTCGCCGTCGCCCTCATCAACCGCGTCCGCAACGCCATAGCCGAGCAAAAGGCTGCCTCGGCCCGCGACGCCGCCAAGCGTGCCGGGCGCAGCGGCACCACCGGCAGCGTCGCCGATGATGGCAGCGGCAAGAACAGCGACAACAGCGACAAGACGAAGAAGCGCAAGGTCGAGCTGGACCGCGAGTTCTTCCGCTCGCTGCTGCGCCTGACGCGCATCGTCGTGCCCGGCTGGCGCAGCAAGGAGGCCCGCCTGCTCATCAGCCACAGCTTCTTCCTCGTCGTCCGCACCCTCATCAGCCTCAAGGTTGCCGCCATGGACGGCGCCATCGTCAAGGCCCTTGTCAAGGGCAACGGGAAGGAGTTCCTCAAGAGGATTGTCTGGTGGATGCTGATCGCCGTGCCGGCGACGTTCACGAACTCCATGGTAGGTCCGGCTTAGTGACTCTGGCGAGATTCCAGAGGGTCATAGGGCTGGGATGGTCGGCTGACATTGTCCCGAACACAGTTGTCGTGGCACCAGGCGGAGCTGTCGCTCAAGTACAGGACGAGGCTGACCCAGCATATCCACGACAAGTACCTGTCGAAACTAACATTCTACGGGATATCGGCCCTGGACGACAGGATAAAGAACCCAGACCAGCTGATAGCTGTTGACGTCGCCAAGTTCTCAAATAGCCTGGCGGAGCTGTACAGCAACCTGGGCAAGCCGATACTGGACATGGTAAGCTTCCGTGCGCGTTGTTCAAGGGACATATTTGTTAATAGCCGATGCGCCACAGACGATATATACCTGGTCGCTGTCAAGTAGTGTAGGTGGCGAAGGAGTCATGTTCATGTCATTGCTGGTTCAGCTATCCGCCAACGTGATGCGGGCACTGACACCCCCTTTCGGCAAATACGTCGCCGATGAGGCGAAGCTGGAGGGCGAGTTCCGATTCCAACATTCGAGGTTAATAGACCACAGCGAGGAAGTAGCCCTGTACGCAGGCCACGAGGTCGAGAAGGACACTCTAGACAAGGGCTATTTCACACTTATCAAGCACGTCAACTACATACTACGGCGGCGCTTCTACCACGGCTTCATGGAAGACTTTGTCATCAAGTATTTCTGGGGCGCCCTGGGCCTGGTACTCTGCAGTGTGCCGGTGTTTGTCAAACTGCCAGGCTCGGTAACGCAGAACATGGGCGACAGGACCGAGACATTCGTGACGAACCGAAGAATGCTGCTTTCCGCCTCTGACGCCTTTGGGCGGATCATGTTCTCGTACAGGGAGATCATGGAGCTCGCAGGTTACACCTCACGGGTGGCCTCCCTCCTGGAGGTCATGGATGACATCCAGGCCGGCCACTTCGAGAAGAAGCTGGTTTCCAGCGCAGGCACCGAGGACAACGAGGCCGTGCTCAAGGGGCGAGGAAAGGTCGTGGAGAGCAAGGACATTAAGTTCATAGACGTGTAAGTATACTACTCCCCCTGAGTCTCCCTCGATCGCGGCTGAGTCGAGATCAAATACTAACTTTCGTCCCTCGCAGGCCCATCATCTCTCCCAACGGCGACGTCCTCGTCAAAGCCCTGTCCTTTTCTCTCAAACAAGGCGACCACCTCCTGGTAGTCGGGCCCAACGGCTGCGGCAAGTCCTCACTGTTCCGGATTCTAGGCGGCCTGTGGCCCGTCTACGGCGGCACTGTCTACAAGCCACCCTTCTCGGACATCTTCTACATCCCGCAGCGGCCGTACCTGTCCCGCGGGTCCCTCCGCCAGCAGATCACGTACCCGGACGGGCTGCGCACGATGCGCGCCAAGGGCGTGACGGACAGCGACCTGCTGGGGATCCTCAAGCTGCTCAGCCTCGAGAGCCTGGTGTCGCTGTACCCGGAGGGCTGGGACGCCGAGGCCGAGTGGCGCGACGTGCTGTCCGGGGGTCTCCAGCAGCGCGTGGCCATGGCGCGCCTCTTCTACCACCGGCCCCGCTACGCCATCCTGGACGAGTGCACGAGCTCCGTGACGCTCGAGACGGAGAAGGTCATGTACGACAACGCCAAGGCCCTGGGCATCACCCTCATGACCGTCAGCCACCGCCGCTCGCTCTGGAAGTACCACAGCCACATCCTGCAGTTCGACGGCCAGGGCAACTTTGTCTTCACGCGCCTCGACGCCGACCGCCGCATGAGGCTCGAGGACGAGAAGGAGGACCTCGAGGTCCTGCTGCGGCAGGTGCCCGAGCTGGAGAGGCGCGTTGCTGAGCTCACCTCTTCCTGAGGGGTTTGCTCTTGGGAGGAGGCGTGCAAGTGTTTGATCTTGGGTTTGGAGGGGTGGGGCCGGGTTTACAGAAGTGTATATTTATTTGTACACCAGGGGAAGGCAGGATGGGTCGGTCATAATGCATTTGGCTATTGCTGTTTCTCAGACCTTCTTCATATTAGAAGCATATTGGACGGTACCAACAATACAAATAAGATACTGTTTAAAATCTAGGCATCATGTCACATGCTCATTACGCTCTCTTAAGAAACCACTTCATTCATTCGTGAGCTAATCTATCACGCCTTGGATAAGGCTTCACATGCCAGAAATACTCGCAATTGTCGGGGGGGGGGGGGGTTTCCAAACAAAACTCCCAAGGGGGCCCGGCCACAAAGCACTTTTGTGACAATCAAAAACCCGAAGCTGCTTGCTCACTAGACGGTTCGACCCTCGCTGTCTATGCCTTCTCTCGCTCCCAAAAAAAACCAACCAATGCCAAAGTCTGCTGGGTCCTGTTGCAACCACCCCAGCCGCCGGGGGAACCGTCCTCCCCCCCGCGCTCCCCCCCAAAAAAGGTTGTTGGATCCCTCCAAGTTCTGTTGTCGTCTCTATGATCTCTCTGTTTTTTTTTTTTTGTTTTTTTTTTTCACCTGGTTTGCTAGGACTGTTTCACGGGAAAGGTTTCCACGCGCAACATCCCGGGTTGATTTTCATCTTCTATGGTCATTTCTTTTCGTCATCAACAAAGCGCTATTCTTGTTCCCTGTTTCTAGTTCGCAACGCTCACGCCCCCGCCGCCCAGCGGCTGCGCTTCGATCACCACGGCGCCATCGTCCTCCTCCACGGAGCCGGGCAGGCTCTCGGACTCTGTGAGGCCCTGGCGGATGGCGAGGACGCTGTCCACGATGACCGCGTCGATGCCCTCCTTTACTTGGCGCTGTGGGTTTTTCTCTTGGGTCAGCCCTGCTGGAAGAAGAGGACACGGGAAAGGGGGGGAAGGGGGAGAAAGGCGGCGTGGCGGAGTCACGCAACGTACCTGTACCATGCGCGGGTCGTTGTTCTCCGTCCCGTAGCTGACGCACACCAGGCCGTGCTGCTTGACGACCCTGACGAGCCGCGGGCTGTTGGTGAAGGGTTTGGACACGCTCACGATGCCCAGGAGGTTCCACCTGCTGGCGAAGCGGATGGCCTCCTGCAGGGACGAGGCCCTGACGTCGCCGACGGGGGCGTCGCCGGCGTCGGTGAGGAACATGATGGGGAAGTTGGGCTGCTTGTAGCTCAGGCACAGGCAGATGTCCGGGTTGAAGCTGGAGAAGATGATGTGGCGGTCCTTGGCGAGGTCGTAGACCTTGGCCAGGACGGTGTCGCAGAAGCTGTTGAGCTCGACCGCGTACGCGTCCATCTCGTGCTCCTCGCTCTCGTGCAGCATCGGGTACTTCATCTCGATGTTGAAGCCCACGCCCGAGGGCAGGTCGCGGAACAGGTCCTCGAGCGTCGCGAAGGGAGCCTGGATAAAGTTGCCCCGCGAGTTGCCCTTGTAGCCCTTCTCCTTGAAGTCCCGCGTGTGCTTCATGCGCTCGTCGGCCGCCGGCGTCTCGCCCACGCCGTAGCCCACCGACATGGACCGCTGCTTCGGCTTCGGGCCCGCGTTGCTGTTGTTGTTGTTGTTGCTGCTGCGCATGTTCTGGAGCTGCTGGTTGAACATGTCCTTGCCGTTCAGGCGCCGCGCGTCCGGGTTGATGTGCAGGAACTGCTCGAGGGTGAGCGTGTGCACGGGGGCGTCGATGCCCGTCTCGCTGACGAGGAAGTCGTGGTAGATGACGGGGACGTGGTCCTTGGTCAGCTGCACGTCGAACTCGACGTAGTTGGCCCCGAGGTTGGCGGCCGCGATGAACGACTCGACGGTGTTCTCGCCGAGCTGCAGGGACTTGTTGGACGTGTTGTTCTTGCCCAGCCCGCGGTGGCCGATGACCATGGTGGACGCCAGCTTCTTCCAGTACGTCTGCTCCGAGGTGACCTCCATGTTGGGGTGTGAGAAGGGCGTGATGACCAGGAAGTTGAAGTTGACGGTTCCGATCACCTCTAGTGTCGTGGACGAGACGACCGGGACACAGACGTCGCCCTGGAGGTTCATGCGCTTGGATCCGACAGAGGGCCGGATACTGGACAGCAGCGCTACGGCTCTGCCAATCTTGTTCTTCTCGTTGCCAGAGTAGGTGGGGACGATATCAAACAGAAGCTTGACTTTGCTCGCATCCTTTGTGGTGAAGACAATGGGCTCGGTGGAGATGTTCTCATGTACGGGGAGGTCGATGATCGTAGGCTCGCCCTGGGCGCCGCTGGCGGATACTACGACTGACAGCGCGGTGTCGAGCTGTGTCGTGTGGGCCTCGTTGAGGGGCACGCGGTCCAGCTTGACTGCATCCACGTCTCGCCTCATGTCCATCGACCCAAGACTGACCAGCACCAGGCTCTCCTCCTTGAGATAACGATGCCCAAAAGTCTTGACAGGCTCGGCGACACGCGCGGTCGCCTTTGACCGGCGGTCCTCAAGAGACCCCACCTTCGGAGGCGAGCTCCCATTAGCGGTCGAGTGCCCCTCGCCGTTAGTATGGGCCGAAAGGGCAGCGTCGTTCACGCGGCTGTTCTCCTTAAGCAGGTCAGCGAGAACGAGGTGACCCCTCAGGGCGGCGTGTTCTCTGGCTGTCCAGCCAGAGGAGTCGATCTTGTCGACATCAGCTCCGGCTTCGATCAACAGCTTGGCGACAGACAGGTGCCCGTCCACGGCTGCAATATGGAGTGCGGTCCAGTTGAAGTTCTTCTCCACAAGTTCCAGGTCGGCCTTTTGCTCTTCGGTGCCTTGCAACAAGATACGAGCACACTCATCATGGCCGAACCTAGCGGCGATGTGAAGCGCCGTTTCTCCCGAGCTGTCCTGCCAGTTGATATCAACGCCAGCTTCAACAAGTAGGCTGACGATGGTCTTGAAGTTGGACTTGGTAGCAATGGCCAGGACAGCGCTGGACTTCGAAATGCCCCGCCTCCTGGCCATCTTGTCCTCGCTGGCTCCCTGCCAGTTTTCTCCCTGTAGGAGAGCCTGGATTGTGAGAGGATGGCCACCGATGACAGCGAGGTGGAGTGGCGCGTTGCCCTCCTTATCTTGCCAGTCCTCGGCGTCGATGCCTTCTTCGACATTGAATTGTCCCCACTGCTGCATCTTGGCCATGATGATCTGGCAGACCACCACGAAGCCGAACTGGGCAGCATAGTGAAGAGGGATGCGACCAAAAGAGTCCCTGGTACTCAGCGCGGGCCGTTGAGCCTCTGTCAGGTTATCCAAGAGGAAGATGAGTACCTGGACAGCCTCGTCGTTCTTGTCTAAAAGATTTGTCTCCTTCACATAGCGAGTGTCTGGGGATGCCGAGGGTGAGGTCGCAGGGGTGATGTACTGAGAGGCATAGTGATTGCCGGCAGGGAAGGGGTAGGCTGGGGACTCGGACTCCCGCGCGCTGGCGGACTTTGTACGGCCGATGTGGATGACCAACCGGTGAATACAGTTCCGCTCGTTGATGTCATCTGCCTCGTCCAGAGACTTGAGATTTGAGAGGAGGAATTTGATGGAGTCCTTGGACCGGGCGGAGATCGATCTCTGTAGAAGATTGTGCAGCAAGCCCTGGGCCGGAGGCTCCGAGAGGGTTAGGTTCGCGTCTTTGAGATGGCTCTTGAGAGCCTCGACGTTGTTGTCCCGGATGGCCTGGTCCATCTGGTCCAAGAGCGAAGAGGGAACGGTAAGCATGCCCTTGGCAGAGGCTCGGCCCAGGGATCTGATAGACCTCTCTGAGCGGTTGTCCTCGATGTTCTGAGCATCGCCGACTGCGGACATCCACTTGTTGATGTCGTTCAGGAGCCGGGCAAGGGTGTTATCCTTGGAGAAAGGCTTCGGGTCGACCTTGGTGGCGATATAGCGGTGCTGGGTGGCCGAGTTGGGCACCTTCTTGTCGAGCTTCTTCGTGATCTTGACGAAGCCACGCCTGTTGATCTCGCCGAACCACTGCAGCTTCCTGAACTGGGAGCGCAGCTCGAGGAGGGCACCCATGAGCTCCTCGGTCTCGTCCACGTCCAGGTCGGACACGTCGGCGGTCAGGCCATAGCGGTCCTGGAGCAGCTTCAGACGCCGGCAGGCGTCCGAGAACTTCTTGTTGTAGAAGTAGTCGACATCTTCCAGGTTCCGGTCCAGTGCGAAGAAAAATTCTGTTTCGGACTGGTTAGGCGACTGGGCTCAGCCCACCACGGAGGGGGTTGGGTTGGGCGGTCCAGATGTTTACCTGCAAGATCCACCTTTTCGCCGCTCTGACAGGCTCTGACGTCTGCCTTGATGAGCTTCTTCAGGCCTTTGTAGTCGATGTAACTAGACGCCCACTCGGGCACCTGATTACGTGGCAAGCTGTGAGCAGTGTCAGTCTCAAGCCGGGTGTGTGTGTGTGTGGTCATGGGTGNGGGGGGAGGGAGGAGGAGGAGGATATCTCATAGCATCTCATCGCGTACTTCTTTCCAAACTTCATGTTGGCGGAATGCGCAAGGTCGAGTCGTCTGCCGGTCAGGGGACGCCTTGGGGAGGATTGATTTGGGGTCGGTGGCGAGTGGATTGGCAGATACTTATTTCAACAGGCCGGCGACAGGTTTTAGGTGAGGAAAATTATGGGTCGACGCGGCTGCTACTGATGTCGGAATATCTGCCAATTTGTTTGGTGTACTATGTAATGGCGGGCTGGCTGGCGACGGACTGGCCGTGAAGCCTGGCGAGGCTCGAACTCAGAGGGAATCGTGAGTCTGCATTTTGACTGTGAGAAGAAGCCTCGGATTGAATATGGGTACTCAGGCAATCAAGACCCTGCAGTAGTAATATTGTCGTCACCCCAGCAGCCCGAGGGAGGATCGATCAATCAATCAGACAACCCAGCTGGTGCTGCGCTCTACTTCGCTCTTCGCTGGACGAGGTGAATGAATGTAAGAGACCGGTGTAATAAGAAGCGCGGCGCTGTAAAAGGTGCCCTGATCTAACGGGAGCGCTTGGTGGTTGAAGCAGCTCAGGTACCTGAAAGATATGGTGTCAGGAGTGACGTCGAAGGGGTCCGAGGGCCCGACCAATGGAAGCGGATGGACAAAGACACGTTCCTCAGCAAACGCGACCGTTTGGAAAAAAGGCTGGCCGGCTTCTTATTTCACTTCCGGAATTGCCTCTAGAGCCCAGAGTCCAGAGTCCAGAGTCCAGACTCCAGACGAGTCCTGACTCTGACAAGGGATGGCCGGCCCTCTCCCGGGGGACATGTGGCCAAAGTTTTACCTCTGTTCCACGTCGGTTCGTCACGGGTTCACCCACGAGCGCCAGGTCGAGCTGAGGTGAGGTGGAGAACGGGCAACGAGGCCCGTATCCAAGGAAGTCGACCTCTGGGCTCTAGGGGGGGGGGGCCACTGAATGGCTAGGGCTACCCCATCCCGCTCCCTAAGCAGAAACCGGGATGGTGACGGGAATAGGGGCGAAATTCAGGGTCCAATGGCAAAGATACCATCAATTGTGGGAACCCGTGCCCACTGACAGTTGGCTCGGGATTTGCAGCAAAGGAGGCAACATAAAAAAAAAGATATCGTGGGATACTTGTATTGTACACTGTCTGTCTTTTATACTGTCCAACGTAATCACGATATCACCTGCCCCCAAGTACCTACTAGGTACCCAGGTACCTGCTAACCTACACCTACACTACCTAGGTACTTAAGTAGACACCGTACTGTGACACCATCTGTGCGACTCGGATGACGCTGGTTTCCCTGTGGTCTACATACATATTATGCGGGGTACATAACACCTGCGACTGACTCGAGTGACAGCAATTGTATGCGGATCCCGAGCTGGACCCTCAGGACCCTGTGTCCCAAGCAGATAGATCTGCGGTTTTGCTTTTTGCATGTTCCTGCCTTAGCCTTGTTTGCCTCAGGCCCCCAGCCCAGCCCTTTTCCCGGCACCCCAGCCCGGCCGGATATTCACACCCCAAGATTACATACATAGTATTAACTGAACCACATGACCTAGCCAGCGGATTGAATGGTATGGACAACAAGGCTCACTCAGTCAACCTTCCATGTATCGTCAAAGTAATCAATCCTTCAAGCACCCTCAGCCCCTGTGACGCTTACTTGATCCGAAACCCTGGCCTTGGCGCCGCGTCGGCACTCATGCACGCGCCCGAAGATCCGCGAGCTTGAAGACCGCGACTCCGACACGATCGATGCTCAGCTGCCATCACGAGCAGCCCCGCGATTGTTTGAATCTTCAATGTTGACCCGGCCATTGGAGTTGCGGCAGCGTATTCGACCCCATTGGAGTCTTCTGAATGAGAACCTCAACTTATGTCTGTTAATGCAATCCTCAACTCATGAGCACCCTTTGCTCAAATGCCATCCTGTTTTGGCCTGTAACCCTTTCGGACCCGAGCACCCCGGTTCCTTTTACTCTCCTGACTCAGCAGTGGTCAGTTATCCATTTCCAACATCCTGGGACCGCAAAAATAGGACCCAGGGCCTAAAGGCGGCACTGGAAACAAGGGTTCATACAAGCCATCGGGCACGTTGGTGACGACCAAATTCCATGCGAGCTGATGATCGTTGATGGCATCACCATGTGCTCAGTGACGACCTTCCAAGATGTGGTGACAACGAGGTATGTCCGGTCTCAACCCAAGCACGCTACTTAGAGTGACAAACCCGATAGCTCGTAGATTGCAATGTTAATGGCCAACAACAATCGACACCCCTCCCAGACTTTGAATTAGTAATCCAACCTCCAGACGTGTATTCGTTGTCTATGGATAGCGGACCTATGTTTCGAGCCCTCGGGGGTTTGGTGTACGTCTCCCAGTAATGTTCTGGATCGTGCTTCGACGAGGTATATGCATTGTTTGCTCTAGTTACGTAGACTGACTGCATTTGTATGATTTATACCGTATAATGGATTGTGCAGGCCCGGCAGCGACTGCCGGCTCACACTCCTCTAGAAGCGCGTGCTCAGGGGTCTTCGACCCAGAGCCAGCAGCTCAGGCAGCGGCTACAGCCCCGCTCGGAAGCCAGGCCGGTAGGTCCTCCTCCGGCTCGACCTCCCATTCACGGGCATCGTCCTCAGTCTCGCCAGCGTCGATCCCAGGCTCCAGGTACGGGAATTCCTCCCACTGGGCGGTGACGACGTTCTTGTTCCTGTGCGGCCTGAGGCTGGTCACGCCGTAGCTGAAGAGGATGCGCCGGGCGGCCCCCTGCAGCCGGCGGGCAAGCATCAGCTTGAGCTCGAAGTCGAGCAGGGCGCGCTGCACCTCGCTCCTGAGCCCGTGCAGCTTGCTCAGGCGGTACCGCATCCACTGGGTCGCCAGCAGGGTGATCGCCTCCTCGTGCTCGAAGCGCGCCCAGACGTCCGGCTCCGTCGGCCTGGGGATGGCGTACTCGAGGGCGACGACCACGCGGCCGAACAGCTGCGAGCTCACCCCGCCTAGGACGTCCCAGGTCTTCTCCTCCAGCTTCGTGGCCGCCTTCAGGAGGGTCTGGTGCTTCAGCAGGGTCTCGGCCAGCTGGCGGTTGTGCAGGGAGACCTTCACGAGCTCGCGCACCCCCATCCGCGCATATTCGACCGTATCCTGCGGGGCTACTCCAACGTATGTTATCCGCCTCAGGCGTCTCAAGATGTGGTGCAGTCTCAGCAGGTGGGTCTCGGTTTGCCTGATGAACATGGCCACTGTGAGCCGTCGGATGCTCCTCCTGTCCTCGGCGGTGGTCGCCAGGGTTCTGGAGTTCCACACCAGCCTGGCCCGCTCCTCCGAGAACGGCCAGCTGGGCGGTTTCCCAACGTTCAGCAGCGGGTAGAGGTGCTCGGCCAGTTTCCTGGGGCAGTTGGCTCGGAGAACAAGGGCGTTCATCACGCTGGCATTCTCGACGAAACCGCGTATGAGAACGTTCGCCGCTGGGGCATTCAGTGTGTAGAGCACTTGCCGAAGCAGCTGGATAAAAAGCTCAACGCTGATGCCCCATTTGTCCTGGAGCGAGGCCACGAAGGCTTTGGCGGCGTCCTTGACACGATTGAAATGCAGGAGCCCAGAGACCAGGTTTTCGTAAATGATCCTGTTCCTCGTGGGCATCTCGATGACCCAATTGCCTTTGACAGAAGTGGTGACCTCGGGCCGCTTGGCCCACTTGCGCAGGTCTGGGATCTGCAACACGTGCTCAGACCATCGCCGCCTTATGAGCATGCCGCGGTTATCGAGGGCCATCATACGGCGGATGACACCATAGAACCCGAGGACATCGTCTCTGTGGCGATAATGGAGCAGCAAACAGGCGACGGTCTGAGGCGTCGGGCGCAGACGACTGTCGTAGAGAAGAGACTCAATCACAAGGTCTGAGAGGTTATACATCCTCTTGCGTGTGAAACCCAGGATGAGGAAATTATAATGGTGAATGCTTGGGGGAACCGGGCAGACCAGTATATTGTAGCAGATCTTGGCAACTTGATACTTGGGTCGTGTGGAGTCATCCCACGAGTCGAACAATTTCTGCATCGTTTCGGTGAGGTCGGCGCGCCCCTTCGCTGTGGCTTCTGGGTCGAGCTCTGGGTGATGGTAGCGAGGGTATCCTTCGGAACGGAGCATGCGGATGGCTGTCCAGGCAGAGTCCAGGCTCTGGAGCGATTTACGAGCAGACTCGGGGTCCTCGGGCGTCTCGTCGTAGTAAGACTGTATGATCAATGAGTCGACGAGCCTGTTCATCATACCGTGGTATCGCTCGAACTGCTGGTTCGTCAGAGGCTCGCGATGAAGGATGCCGCCCGGTTGAGATTCCTCCTTTATGGATTCAGAAATCATGTCAAAGTCTGGGCCCAGCGTTTTGAAATTCCCGTCTCCTAGCCTTTCCTCCGGGTCGTACGTCTTGTGCATACTCCGAACAAACTCTTCGAAGGCGGGCCTGCTTTCGGCGTGGCGGATCAGGGCATCGTCCATTTTGCAAATAGAACTCAGGATCTCCACTGCGTCTTTCCCGAGCGGACGGGGCCGCATGGGACGGGCAAGCCATGTCGATGGCACATGCGGTCGCTGGTCGGCATCTCGTCCGCTGGCAGACGAGGACGAAAGGCATCGCAACAGGGCCAGGCCATTGCTTCCGATTGGGGGGGTATTTCCACGTAGGGTCGTGCGCAGTGTCATGCGCTTCGCATCCTTGTATCGGGCGCCAGGGACAGCTGATGAGCCGCCCACTGTGGTGTAGAAGGCCGTGGAGATGTGACCAAAGCGCGCATTTCGAGGACAATTCGCGGCGGTGGCAGCGCGTCTCATTGGGGTGCCAGTGGCACTGGCACTGGCAGTGGCGTAGGCGCAGGCGCAGGCGTGAGCTGAAGCAGCTCGAGACCAAGTCGATAGCATCCCGGAGGCATTGCGGAGGCACGCACCGGCAGCTGCTTGGATTCGGGGCCAGGACGTAGCGGACGGTGGACTGGCGGCCGGCCGAGGGGTGTGTGCGTGGCGGTGGTGGTGATAGAATAGAATAAAGTGGACGTGCAATCTGGGGCGCACGTCAAATTCTCGGCTGGACCGCCGCGCGCCAGACCCCCCCTGGTCGCTGATCAGAGACCCTCCACTATTGCCATAGTATATTCTACACAATTGCAGTTCGGATATCTACAGTATCTGCCCCCACCAACCACGACAGCTTTCTCAATTGTAAGCATCGCTAGCAAGAATTCCACACAGGGCCCGAACTCGTCGGACAGTCACCATTGTACATTATTCCTCAGCTAACCAACCACAGTCACTTGTCCAAAGGACCCGAGCCTTGCCCCAAAATGTATGCTCTCAGTGTCACGGCTGAGCTTGGCGGGTGAGCAGACAGAGCAGACAGATCAGACATATCCCCACACGAAACATCCCATCCAAACCGTCACAAAAGGCTTCATCTCAAACGAGCAGCCTCGCACTAACACCTCATTAGTGTGACCAACCTGCGGCCAGATGACACCGAGGCAAACCCCTTCTGGTACACCTTCAAGGTCCAGTGCACGTCATGCCGGGAGACGCACGCAAACTGGGTCGGGGTGACTCGATTTGTACGTTGAAGTCGTGCATCCTTTCCCCCCCTCCCCCTGCCCTGCGTGAACTACCAGCCGGCTGACCTTGCTGCCAGGAACTGAACGAGATGGGTGGCAGCCGGGGCGAGGCAAACTTTGTCTGGAAGTGCAAGAACTGCAAGCGCGAGTCCTCGGCGACCATCAAGGCAGCTCCGGTCCCCTACGAGCAGTCGGAGCCGGCGAAACCCAAGAACATCCTCGAGTTTGACTGTCGCGGGCTCGAGTTTACCGACTTCAAGCCGGAGGTACGACGCACATTCTCCCCCCCCCCACTGAAACTGGGCATCTACTGACATAGTTCGGAAATAGGGCGAGTGGCTTGCGGAGGGCCTCGAGTCCGGGACCAAGTTCACCGGCATTGACCTGTCTGAGGGCGAGTGGTTCGACTACGACGAGAAGGCTGGGGACGAGGTCAGCATCAAGGACATCAAGTGGGATATCAAGAGATCATGAGAATGATGAGTTGTGCGCCGGCCCAGGCAGCCTGGAAAGAGAGTCGAGTGAAGGTGGTGATGGCACCATGGACAGTCCAGAAGAGGAAGACAAAAAAGATGTGTTTCAGATTTGATACTCTGGGGAGGCCACCGTCAGAAAACAACGGTTCCTATTCATGCCACTGCACACAGAACGGATGGATTAAGAGAGTGAGAACCTTGCTGGATAGGAGCCCCTACGCTTCCACACCTTCCACCGCCGGCCCCCCCCGGAAATGGCCTGGCCGCCGTAGTATTTGCACTAGGAAGGATCGGTTACCCACACCGGCCAACCGCCAAACCTGGCTGACTTTCTTTCCAACTTGAAATCAAATAAACAATTCGATCTCAACCGGCCACATTTATGGCAGTTCTGCTGCCCGCACCACAGACAGAGCCATCTCACCTCACATCACCTCATGATCGCGCATTTTCAAGATGGTGTCCCAAGACCTGGTCCCGCAGCTGCAGTTCTTGACCGACGCGGCCCACCTGCTTTCTGCCTCTTCGCCTGAGACTTCGGCTTTCCTCATGAGCAGGCGCACGGCGATGCTGGTCGACCACGACGTGCCGGTCACTGACAACCAACGGCAGCATGTTTGCAGCTGCTGTGGGAATATCATGATCCCGGGCCGCGGCTCTGAACTCAAGATCGGCGTGGACAGGGCCATGAAGAGCAGGGTCAGGAAGCAGCCCAAAGCCCCAGCTGCATCACCGGCTTCCGCAGCTCCCTCGTCTCAGAAGCCAGGGCCGTCCAAGGTCTTCACGTGTGGCAAGTGCAGCAGGTACACCAAACTGCAACTACCTGCTCCCAAGCCTCTCAAGGCGAGGGCCAAGAGCAGGAGCATCAAGGTGGACCATCAGAAGGCGCCACAGGAGATGCGCCAGGCAGCTTCGACCGAGCCGGCAAGGCTGTCTGCCAACGCCAGCAGCAAGAAGAGGGCAAAGAACCGCAAGGCTGGCCTGCAGGCCCTGCTGGAGCAGAGATCCGGGCAGGGCTCGAGGGCCTCTCCAGGCCTTGGCCTGAACCTGTCCGACTTTCTGAAGAAATGATCTGAGTCAGGCCGGCGAGACAGAGGGGGCTGCATCTGGCCGACAGGCCCAATCCAATCCACTGCACCACTCCAACCCGCCATGGCCCAATTTGCACCTGCATCAGAGATCAAGCCAAGCGCAGGGTCCCGCCGTACCCGCCACTCGGCCGAGACTCATAGATTTGAAAGCGAAGGACGGGTAGTCGCGAGAAGGTTCCCCCACGCCATGCCTGCCTATGACATAAGCTACCCCGAGGGTTTTCACCCCGCCGTCGTCCAAGATTCTTGCATACTAATAATGGCTATGTTGCCCCTCCAAATTTTTTGATGGCAAACAGTAAAGCCCAACATCTTGCGACATAGGACCACTCCATCCTCATTCCTCTCCGACGGGGTCAAAATACAACATGTCTTCCTCAGACCAAGCACAAGCACAGAGCAATGACTCCAAGGTCATTTCTCCAACCGAGTATTTCCGCTCAATCGGCCAGCAGGTGGACCAGGTCGCACCGGCCACCACCCATGGCGCCACGCAGCAGGCCGACAGCGACGACGTGAAGCCTGTCGACGAGATCGAGTCGCTTTGCATGAACTGCCACGACAACGTAAGCAGCACTCCTGCCTGCATCGACTACCACCAGGAATAAAACTGACTTGCTATTCCGCATCCAGGGCATCACCCGCCTCCTTCTCACCAGGATCCCCTACTTCCGCGAAATCATCCTCATGTCCTTCTCCTGCGACCACTGCGGCTTCAAGAACACAGAGATACAAGCGGCCGGCTCCATCCAGCCCAAAGGCACGCACTACGAGCTCCGACTCACCTCCCCGGCCGACTTTTCCCGCCAGATCGTCAAGTCCGACTCCGCCACCGTCAAGTTTATCGAGCTAGACCTCGAAGTGCCTCCGGGCAAGGGCCAGCTCACCAACGTCGAGGGGCTCCTGACTACCATCATCGATGACCTCGAGTTCGGCCAGGAGACGCGCAAGGCCCAGTCGCCCGAGGTCTACGAGAAGGTGGCCGAGATCATCGCCAAGGGCCGCGCTATGGTTGCCGGCGAGGCCTTCCCCTTCCGCATGTACGTGGACGACCCGGCCGGTAACAGCTGGATCGCCCCTGACCTGCATGACGGAGTGGGCAAGTGGTCAAAGCGTGAATACGCGCGAACCGCAGAGCAGAATGAGGCGCTGGGCCTGTCGGATACGGCAGCGGCCAGCGCCGACGGCACGATCCCGCTTGGGGGCCAGGGCAGGCTAGGCGAGAACGACGACATCCTCCCCGACGAGGTCTACAGCTTCCCCGCGAGCTGCCCAGGCTGCATGCACCCATGCGTGACCCACATGAAGATGGTCGACATCCCACACTTCAAGCAGGTAGTGCTCATGAGCACGGTCTGCGAGGACTGCGGCTACCGGAGCAACGACGTTAAGACCGGCGGCGAGGTGCCCGCCCGGGGCAAGCGCGTCACCCTCCGCGTCAAGGACCAGACCGATCTGGCCCGCGACATCCTCAAGAGCGAGAGCTGCGCCCTCGAGTGCCCGGAGCTGGAGCTCTCGGTCAACCCGGGGACCCTGGGCGGCCGCTTCACGACGGTCGAAGGCCTCCTGACGCAAGTGCGCGACGACTTGCACAGCCAGATCTTCCAAGGCGGCGCGGAAGGCGGCTCCAGCGCCGGCGGCGACTCCCTCGCCGCGGAGGAAAAGGCGAGCTGGGAGCGCTTCTTCGAGGGCCTCGACGCCGCCATCAAGGGCGAACGCGAGTTCACCATCGTCCTGGTCGACCCGCTGGCCAGCAGCTACGTGCAGAGCCTGGCCGACGACCCGAGCCAGCCCGACGACCGCATGACGGTCGAGGAGTACGACCGCACGCACGAGGAGGAGGAGGATCTGGGGCTCAACGACATCAAGGTCGAGGGGTACGGGGAGGACGCGGAGGAGAAGAAGGATGATGCGCCGGAGCCTGCGTTATCGTCATGACAGCGTGCGGCTGGACCCCACGCAATAGACCCGTCGCCTTGCTGTATGAGATGATTCCCTTTGCCATTGCCCTTGTTCATAGATGAAAAGTTTGCATTATAGAGATACCAGCGAGTCAGAGACGGATGGAGAAAAAATAATTATGGTTTTTACAGCACATACTTACTACCTAGGTAGCTTGTTTAACTGCCACCAATACGGAAGTGCTTCCAGACAGCAAGCCAACTATTCATACTTGTCAAGACCCATTTGCACTTCCTTACAAGACCTCACTCAGAACCTTTTGAACATGAGAGCACAAGAAAAGTAAGAGCGAAGCTACTGATGCCACTCATTACTTTTGGCCGTGCATCTATCTGCAACGAAGTCGGTTCGGTCTACCTGGCCGTGGATTGGGGTCCTTTCCAAACCCCATCAGGGGGGTTTGGGCTGTACTCGGTGCCACAATTTCTGTGGCTTTATCCTCTTGGCCCCCCCTCCCCTCCGCCCCTTTTCTGGTGACCCTGACGTCTGCTCTCCAATTTTCCGCGTCTTTTCCTCTTTTCATCTCCCGAAAGGAAAATCTCCATGGTCATTTCTCCTTGAAGAACCAATAAATACCTCTCCGAATACGAGATAAGAATTAAACCCCCACGGGGGGCCAAATCAAGGCGACGCCGGAAGACCAAAATCATCGCGATCGCAGAAAGCAGATTCTCCGCCTCCCTCGTCCGTGCTAAAAAAAAAGGGAAAGAAGCTAAACGTCCGCGAAAGTGAAGACAAGGTATACAAGTACAGTCAGTCAGTGATCCATCCTGTAACACCACAGTGCCAGTCCAGTCCATCCTGGCACAACGCTTTTTCGAGGCTTGCTTTTCGAGTGCTGCTGTGGCAATCTTTGCGTCTAACTCGTGTGGTGGAGGAGAGAAGAAGGGCAATCCAGAACCAGGCCGAACACTGCGCCCAGAGGGAAGAGGAAAAGCCCGGGATAGAGAATCAGGAAAGAAATTCCTTCTCCAAGCCCTGACGCTGCCGCCGTAGGAGACCGACCAGAGAGTGTGGTGGGTTATCGGCCAACCTCGGAATGAACAGGGCCCGACCGTAGAAAAAGGAAACTGCAGCAGCAAGACTCAGAGAGTGTGCCGAGGGGTATTAGATTCGTTGACCAAACGCCGAAAAAAAGAGATCTCTCTCCATGGACCCCCCAAGAGAAAACGAAGGTGGCCAGGATCATTTGGATGGTGGTCAAACTGCCTTGGCCTCTGTAAGGTGACCCAGTCTGGCCACTCAGGGCCTAGACTACTTCCTCAGAGGCGCCTGTTGGCCTGTGGTGTGGCCTACTTGGCACCAATAGACAAGTTGTGGTGGTGAGTGGCGAAGACAAGCTTTTAGAAGAAGGTGGGCTTGGTGAGCACACGGTACTCCACATAGTCTTCACCGTCAATAGAGATGATGGTTCCCTGGGAGACGAGCTTGCCCTCGAAGGGACCAGTCTGCTTGCGCTCGTACTTGATGCCCATGTAGATCTTGGCGTCCTCCTTGTTTGCTCGCATGCGGTGGGCCTCCTGAGCAGCCCAGACGCGGTTCAGGCGGGAAACGTTGTCCTGGAAGTTGGACTGCCCGTCGACGTCCCCATCGGCGTCCCCCTCGGTGCTCAGACGGGCAATGTAAGCTGCCTCGCGCTGGTCGTTCTTGCTCTGTCTCGCCTCCGCGCGGGCGACCGCGTTCACGGCGAGGTTGTTGGTGCGGGACTCGACACCAACTGACCTGTTGGCAGCGCGGTACTCGGGAGGCTGCGTGGACTGACGGGCCTGGTTGGGCACGAGGGTCGGGAGCGCGCGGCGGGCGTGCGCCTGACGGGTCTCGTGGGTAGGAGCCTCATGCTTCAGAACGGTCTCAGTATAGGGGCCCTCGCCTAGGTTGCCGTTGGCGTTGGACGGCAAGGGGTGCTCCCTAGGCTCAGGCTTGGTGAAGCCCGCAGCGACGCGCGCGCGGGCCTCATCGATGGCGACCTTGCGGTTGTGGTCCTTCTCCTCGGGCTTCTCGCCGTGGTCCATCTGGTACTGTCGGACACGGCAGTACTCCTTGAGCTCCATCCGAGTGAGGCCGTCAAGGTAGTCCTCGATCTGGTACTCGTCAAACGAGAGCCACAGTGCGCCTGCGCCAGAGGGGAAGTTGCTCTGCAAGGGTCTGCCGTCGCGTGTCTCGCGGCCGACCTTGACCCTGAACATATCATTGTTGCCAAGGATGCCAAAGACCGCGTGCTTGTCCTTGTCGTCGGGCTCAGCAGAACCCTTCCAGAAGCCAAGAAGGATCTTGGTAGGGCGGGTGCCGTGGAGATCAGCCACCGGGGGGTGGCCCTGGTTGTTGGCGGACTTGGCGACGGGCGTGGCGTGGGCAGACGAGCCGCCGGTGCGGCGGCGCTTCTCGGGGCGGTGGAGGGCATGATCGGGGATGTCGACACCGTAGGCGATCTGGGGCGGCTGGGCACCCTCGAGGAGGCCGCCGCGGGCCTTGCAGCGCGCAATGGCCTGCTGGACCGCAGCCGTGTCGTTCGCGGTGGAGTCGGCATCCGGGTCGTCCATGACGGAGCGGATCTTGACGTACTCCTTGACCTGGGTTTGGTCGAGGTGCACGAGGTGATTATCGAAGACGATCTTCTCGAAGGTGACCCAGCTGCCACCCGGTCCGGGATTAAGGGGATACAGGTCGGTGACAACTTTGCCCTCGCGGTTGCAGGGTTGGACACGAGTGCGGAGGCGATCGCGAGAATCGATAAAGCCCTTAACAATATGTTTGTCGCCAATCGGAGCCTTCGACTCGCGCCAATACCCAATAGTCACACCCTTGACACTAGCAAGGCCGTGAGTTGTACGGGGGGTCTTGCCGGACCTGGTGACTGGCACGGGACCTGGAACGGGGGAGGCCTCATCATCGGTCTCGTCGGCGAGCAAGCTCTTGTTCATCTTGTCCTCGGTGAGATCACCGAAGACATAAGACCGCTTCCGCTTAGGGTAGGTGGACGTGGGCTGATCACCGACGTCCTCCTCTCGGTCGATGTCCATGACGGTAGAGCCCTCCTTCTCCGAAGGGACAGGGACAGCCTCGGTCTTGGGAGTGCCATCATTGTTGGCCGAGCCGACGACGATCTCATCTTGGTCTTCGTTCATAACCACATCAGATATTCCGCTCATAGACTCGGGAGGAGGGCTCAAGTTGTCATCGTTGCCAGTGTCATCGTCATCAATGATGGTGTCTTCGGGCAAGAGATTTGCCTCACTACCTCCAGTGTAGGCGCTGCTGGCCACGGTCCTGGGATGCGAGGTCAGCTGATGTTCACATCCGTGAGTTGAAATGGCCATAAAGGTGCAGGTACGGATGGTATATGTTTGGGGCCGGTGTAAGTCAAAAGGGAAGCGAATATGGAGGGGCAGTTGGGCAGGCTGCTTAGGATAGATAAGGTGGGGCAGCGCAGGGGGGGAGGTAGAGTCGGAATGGCAATGCTGAGAGTTGATTCTTCCGTCACTCGAGGTTATACACAGTGAAGTAAGTGTTGGGGAGAGCTGGAACACAACACAACAACTTCGAGGTGGAAGGGACGGAGGAAGAGTTGAAGCATATCGATCGCACTCGCGACTGGTTGCCTTGCGTTGCCAGGCTGTTGAGCACATACGCGTTGCGGGTCCACGGACCAGAGTTAGCAGACCTGGGGCTGAGGAGAGCCATGGCCGGTGACATCTTCTGCCGCTTCCGTGTTGTTGTCAGGAGGCAGAGCTGAACTGTTGGCGCCTTGATACGAGATGGGTGTGTTGCGAAGGTCTCTTGTGTGTGGGCGAGTTGGTGTTGACACAAAGTTGTGCCGGGTTGGGAAGGAAGTAAGTGTGGTTACGAAAGTTGAAGTAGGAAGGCAGGGGGCGCAACGCTAAGACGAGGCCAGAAGTGAAAGTGAATGGGAACGCATCAGAAGACGGTCAATAGACTCGAATGCAACAGGCCCGGTGAAGTGGCGATTTTGGGATGATAAAGCGTGGTTGTGCAGTGCAAGTATTGGGGACGTAAACTTGTGAGACTGCTTGCTCCCACGAGGGCTCACTCAGCCCATAACTTCCCGCCCCATGGAGCGCCCTCTGAGCGCCTCTCCAAGTTCCTGTTCACGTTAAGGCCGGTAGGGTATCTCTTCGCTGGTTGAGATGACACATTGGCCAGCCAAACAGAATGATACAATATCGGCTCCGTCAATTGTGAAATGTCCTTTTCAGACTGAAATTGCTGTGGCTGTCACAAAAGAGTAGAGAGGCCCGAGGTCTACTGAGCCAGGGCTTGTGGGCTGAATTTGGGGGGGGGGAGGGGAATTGTGAGGTGAGAGACGGTCAGAGACGCGCCGAGGTGACGAATGAGAGGTGATGCGACAACGACCGCAAGCGTTAGCGTTGGGAGATGGTGGCATGAGGCAGGAGGGCAAACACGACGGCAAGGAAAATTAAATAGACTTACGTGGCAAAGGAGGCCTTCTCAGGCTGGATCTTGTCCGAACGTGGGCTCGCCGGGTCGGACGCGGCGAGGCCCTTGTCGGGGGACGTCTCGGGCGTCCTCTTAAGCTCCATCGGGGGCGTCTGCTCGGTAGCAGGGGACTTGTAGTCGACAGGCGGGCTCTTTGGCGCCTCGACAGAAGAATTGTCTGACTCCATACTGGGGCTGAAAGGCTCGATACGGTGACAAGGTCAGACGCGCAAACGGTCATGGGAGGGTGAAGGGGGTATTGTTTTCTCAGGGCCCTGGCTGAGAGGGTTGTTGGTGTAGTTGCAGTGAAGGCTGAAGAAGAATAGGTAGAAGGTAGATGGGTCTGTTGGTTGTGTGTGATGCGGGTGGGTGGCAGGACTGCACCGAGTCAGAGAGCCGGAAAGTAAGCCAGATATTGTGCGACTTGATGATGTAAAGGTGCAAGTGACAAGATAAAGGGGAGGGGCCAAGGCAGCCAGGCTTTGAATTGAAGGATGGGGCGGAAAGGAAAGGAAAGGAAAACGAAGTTGTGGCTGGGTAATTGATGAGAAGAAGAGAGAAGAAAGATTGTTATGTTGTGGGAGGGCAGAGCTTGTGTGGCCGGTGGTTGTTAGTGCGGGAGTGGTGGGAGACTAGAGCGAGGAAATAGAGTGAGTTTGGCCAGGGGGGCCTTTTTGCCGCTGGATAGTGGAACTTTGAGAAGCAATGATTGTGTGTTACTCAGCGGTTTCAAAGCCTACAATAATTAGCGTTGGGGGTGGTGGGTGGATTTTTTCGGGGGTTTTCTGGGAATTCTACACTGGCGGAACAAGCTCTCACTTCACATACTGACACTGACACTGACACTAACACTCACACTCTCACACACGGGGACACTACTGCCCCGTGTTTTCTGCTAAGGCAGGCTAAGTAGGAAGCTTCGGCCTGCCGCCATAACAATGAAATGTAGCTTCGAGCCTCGAGGCAAATACATGCAGGTGGCTACAGACAGACTGACTGCATCCACTATATGCCCAGAACGTGAATGGCATTTGTTGGCCGTCGTCGACCCGGGACAGGGAAGGAGCAGCATGCCATAATTGATGGCCTCTGACGCAGTGAGCCAGTCTATTGACGTGACTGTCCCGGCCCAGCCATGGCCACACTGCACAGCTACCTACTTACACTTGAGCACACGTATCTACTCGAGTAGGTACCTTTGTAGACAAGTGTGCAGTGGCCTTGTCTCGATAGAGATCAAGACGGTCACATCCAAGACTCCACATGAGACTTTCGCTTCTGCCCAACAACTCGCATGCACACAATGTGCATGGTTTTAATGGTGCCGGATTGGGTTGTTGGTTGGTCCGGGGTCCAATCCTCAGACCCAAGGCTCGGGCCTGAACCCTCGGTCTTCGGTTGCGTGTGGGTCTTGACTTTGGGGTTCTTGGGCATTGGGTCTTGGGGGATTCAAATGTGCTTATTAGTCTCAGATCTCGGGGTCACCATGCATGGGTCACGGATCGCAGGAGGAGGGATGGACACCTGAGGCACACCAGCAGGAGCAGCAGGAGCAGCAGCAGGAGCTTAAACCATCGAAGAAGGAAAGAAAGTGATGGAAAAAAAAAAAATAAAGAGAGAAAGCAGGCCAAGGGGGAAAGGAAAACCAACCTTGAAGCCGGTGGCACTCCAGCCGGCCACTCGCGCATCCGCCAGTGGGCTGAGGGCTCACTTTTGCCCAAGCTGGACTGAGGCCCTCGGAACTATTGGCTAGGTCTCCCCCCTGTGGAGGCACTAATCACATTGCAATCAAGCAGGGTTGGTTGGTTTCAAACCCAGCCAGAACCCGCCAAGTGCTAGACAAGCCAGAGACAGAGGCAGTCACACTCGGAACTTGCCTGGGTAGGTAACCTGGTAGTACGTGCTACTCTACACTCTAGCCGGCCGGCGTGGTAACCGGTTGTGACTCTGATTGTCTCACATCTCTGTCTGGAGCGGTGGCGATGATGGTGGCCTGGCCCTTGGACCAAGCCCAACCTAATGTGCATACTTATTTGTATTATATACCAACCACTGAGAACTTCAAGTTCAAGTGCAAGGTGCATGAATGCAATGAATGCACCAGAGATGGCGGCGCATGAAAGTGGACATCGAGGCCCGAGGCCCCGGAGGATGGTGGCCAAGCCCTTATCTTCAGGTCGCCGCCCACTTACACGCGGCTGCTAAAACGGGATATTACAAGTAGCCACATGTGCAGCCAGCTTTTGGCATGGCCTAGGTCTAATGAGAGAACAAGCAGCAACGCACTAGCATACTTAATTATGAGAAATGACACGTATTTGAAACACTTTTTTGGGGGTTTCTGTTTTTTCCAAAAATTTGGCTACCAATTGTTACTGGAATGTTCTTCAGAGCCCAAGGCGGTTTGGTTTGCTAGCCCGTGTGTTTTCGAGTGAGCTTGAGCGATTGACTGACTGACTACCTTGACTACCTAGGTACCTACAAGTAGGTGGCGTTGGTGGAAGGCAGGCTTACCAACAGGCACACACCAGAGCAGAGCCCCACCAGAGCCGGAAATTTTGATCCACCTCTCTGATCCTTTTCTTGCTCTTCATGCAACATTTACATACCACCTCCCCTAAATAGCAACCAACAGGAACCAATAAATCGGTTCTCGTTGACAGAACTCGGAGTAGCAGATCCAAAACCCACACACGATGCAGCCAATTCCTCAAATTGACCCCCGGGTGGGGTGTTCAGTAAAGGGAGTGGTGCCCGGACTGAATGTATACTATTGCGCACCCACTGGAAGCTCCAAATTAGACCTGCTCTAAGCACAATGCGCGCACATGTGTCTTCCCCCTAGACTTGTCAGGGCGAAATGCATTATTACGTAGGTTGACAGGTAGGCAGGCTGGTAGCTGGGCAGCTGGGCAACTGGGTCAGCCCAATCTGGATGATCGTGCTGCGAGGTGATCGGCAAGCTGGCTGATGTTGCCGTCCACAACGGAACTCTCACACCGAGCTCACCCTAGAAATAAAAAAAGGTTTTTTTTTTTTATATATTACCCTACAGTTGCCCGTGAAAGGTCTCCAATAAACTACTATGGGACCGTATGCGGATTGGCTTTGCAGTTCAGCCTCTAGGCGCTGCTCCAGCCACTTCTGGCACACGACTTTGCGTGCAGGACAGCGGCGTATCTACCCACTGCGAGATTGTTTGTGGCCAGGAGAGCCGGCCTCTTGTCTCAAAAAGCCACATTTCCACCTGACATGGCCACAAAAACCCCCATCAGACGTGGGGTCCTTGTCTCTTGATCCATTTGCCAGGTCGTCAAAATTGTGATGGACCAGGCTGGTCCTCACCAGACGAGCCAGGTGACATGTGCAGTACATGCACTCTGCCCGGTGCAGGCTACAATGGACCGTACCGCGCTGGATGGCAACGCACCCGCTCGACGGAAGAGGCAACACTCGTTGACCCGATGTGATGGCTGAATGTCAAGCTCTGAGAAAAAGCCTGCGTAGAACCAGCTTCGTCAGACGAAGCTGGGAGAACCCTCGCCTGACACGTTGTGATGGAGACTCCTCACACGTGGTGGCGTCGAAGGCAGCAGCGATGACTCAGACAAAGGCCGTTCCTGGGTGCGGGATGTGACTGGGAAGAGCATACCGATCAGCCAGGCCAAGGCATCACACGGCCAGACGGACTGACCCAGGCCACACCTTCAGTGGTCGTCACTTGGTCACGCGGCCGGTGACAACCTCGGGCTTGTGGTTCCATCCGATATGGGTATATCCAGAATGGGCCTGCCGACGGGAATGCTGTGGCGAGTCAGAGAGGATGAGCCTGTGGCTCAACCACCTCTTCCGCCCCGACCACCTCTGCCGCCTCTTCCGCCCTTCCCTCGCCCACCTCCCCTCTTGCCTCCCCGGGGGCCGGTGCGCACATCATACTGCTTGTACAACTCCTCCTCGCCGAACGCGCCCTCGCCAAAGCGCATGTAGTTGATCACGCCGTGGTCGTTGGCCGCGACCAGCACGTTGCGGTGCCCGTGCTTCAGCCTCCGGTGCATCATGAACGGCGGCTGGCCCTGCCGTCTCGCGGGCGGGGGGTCGTGCGGCACCGAGTCCAGCAGCGCAGAGATCTCCTCCGAGGTCGGGACGAACGTCTCGTGCGCGTCAACGACGGCGAGGTAATAGTCGGGCGGCGGCGGCTTCGTCTTGGACCAGTTCTGGACGCTGGGCTTCCACACGTGAAACTGCACGCGGAACGGGCTGTGCTGTGTTTCCGAGGGGGGTGTCGGCGGGTGTGCGGTTGGCTCGTGCCGCGGAACGAGGGCGATCTGTTTGTATATGGAGCCGTAGGACCTGTACAGGCCTGGCTGCACAAGAGGGCCGTAGGCGGGGTGGTTGGGTTCTCGGTCGGGGAAGAGGAGGGCGATGAGGCGCTGCCACAGGGGTTGTTGGTCTCCTGCGACGGCTGCGGGTGGAGGTGGAGGTGGATCCGGGCTCGGCGGAGGCACTCTGAAGACGTTGAAGCCTGCGCGGTTGAGGTTCGAGTAGACCTGTAGGTTGCGAAGCGTGGTCTTGCCCCTTTCGCCTTCATCCCCAACCAGTAATGCGTACGCAGCTTGCAGGCTGAGCGGGAAGCCAAGGGCGTACTCATCCTCCTTCTCGGCGTCCAAGACCTCGCCCACGCCCTTTCCCTCGCTGCCGAGCGGGAATATCTCGTCCATAGTAGCTGTTGGCCACCAAAGATCCAGGCCCCCCCTCTCGATCAGGAAGAGCGCCTCCTCTGGCAGCAGCCACACCTGGTCCCAGCCGGGCTTGTTGTTGCCCTGGCCTTTTATCTTGCGCCCAAGGTACTTGTGCTCGAAGCCCATGCAGACGACCCTCTCGCGCGCATGCAGCTCCCTCCTCTCGGCGGCCACCTTCTGCGTCTTGACCTCGTTGCCCTCGAACACCTCGTCCTCGAGCCACCGGTCGGGGAAGTACCAGCCGCGCGTCCAGTCCTTGGCATTGTGCACGCGCGTGTAGCCCAGAACCTCCTCCATGGCCTGCCGGCTCTTCTCTAGGGCGCTGGCCTGTGATTTCGTGCCGTGCGACTCGAAGTCCTTCTCGCCCTTGCGGATGGCCGACACGGAGATGTTCTTCTTGCGCTGCAGCGCCGTGAAGTGCCGGAAGTCCTGCGCCTCATCCTCGAGGGCCTCTTCGGCGGCGGTTTCCGCATCCTCGGAGGACTCGGCAGGCCGCTGGATCGGAACGTCGTCATCGTCGTCGAATGCCATGGTTGTTGTGACGGTTTGGCATGAGACGTGGAGTTGGGAATGGATTTGAATGTCTCCAAAAAAGTTGCAGGCAAATAAACGTTGGAGTGGGGTTTTTCCTTCAACTATTCAGTCCTCTAGGCTGTACTCTAGCAGCCCGACCCCGCATGACACCGGCAGCCCAGGAAGTCCGTCCTAGTCTAGGTAAGTAAGAGAGGGTGCCATGAATCCCAGAAAATAAAAATAACAAGACAAATTTAGCAAGCAGATTCAGCACCATGTAAGATAGATATGTTTGTAAGCCACAGATGGCAATTGCCCATCCAAGCCCGGAACAGCCACATATCGACGATGCATAAAAAAAAATATAAAAAAAATAAAATAAAATAAAAAAAGGCCCGTAAAGTATGGCAGCTGTAAGACTTTATACTACTGGAGTGGGTGTTAAAGGTGTGGGTGCTGTGGGTGCTGGGTCAGTGCGAGACTTTCCAGGCTACCTACGGCCAAGTCTGCAGAAAGGCCCTGGGGCACTTCAGAACCCCAAAATCCACCCGATTCTGCCGTGGCTAGAAGCCCTGCCTACAGTGTTGATTCTTTATATAATGGTAATTGTGCATTATTTTTTAAATTAAATATTTTTTATATTATGCCCCTCTGTTCCCGTCGGCGTCAATGCCCAGTTCCTTCATCTCCGGCCTTTCATGCCTGGTGAAGGGTTACGCAGTGTGGCACGGAAAGAAAGTCTGGGAACACACAGGTTATGCTTTGCGGACACACGGCGGGGAAGATGTCCTGACGGCCACCGAGCAGACCACCACGGCAGGTCCGCCTCCCACCCGAGGCCGACCTCATCTGCGATCAAGGTCCCGGCGACAGGGGTGTAGCCGGGCTCGCCACCGATCGGCGACGTTCACGATCAAGGACATCGAGGCACAGCTACGACTACTCACCCAGTTCAACAGCGTCTGGAGTGGAATGAGAGGGCAGGTGGGAGACGGACTTGGTAGGTAATGCCCGGGCTGCTACCAAAGCAATAGGGACCCCTGACTGGCCGTCAACACTTCCAAACAGCGGGTTTCATGCATCTCTTTCCTAGGTACGATACCCAGATGTCGTGCCACCATGATGGATACGCCCTGGGACGGAATGGATGCTGGTGATCACGTTGTCCTGATATCGAGACTGACCTGCGCTCTCACAGCCACATGTTCCTTGACACCAGACTGCGTGGCCCAACAGCAGTGGACTGCACTTCCAATCGCAGGTCCCCGGCACCTCGCTGCGTCCATGAGATGTTGGGCCCAGCACCTCCCTGAGACTGACACCTACCCCTACCAGCCACGCTTCGACGACGCCTGTGTTGCCCTCCCTCGTGGCCTGCGATTCCACCCCCAGGTCCCAGACACGACGCTGGGCCCGATGACTGCGGCCTGCTAACAACATCTCTACCACGGCTATGTTGCCATCCCTCATGGCCTAAACCACAGGTTGCTGTGCGGGTTCGACGATCTCAGTTGTAACAGCCGCATTTCGGCAATAATGGCTGTGTGCCGTTGCCTCGCTCCATCATCGTCCTATGTCAAACATCACCTTTTGCATCTGTTGCCGTACCCCTACTGATTCTCCATACTACAATCCAGCCAGGTGCTCCGACCTAGACCCTCAAATGCGCAGCTGCTACCTATTCCTGGCCAGAGACATGTGGACCCCACGTTTGGGAACCGTGACTTCCCCATCGTCTCTGGCCCTACGCCAGCGGGTCAGTACGAGAATCTCGCGGCGGAGCAGCGTGAGGCGAAGCCCGACTTGCGCCATGTGCGTGACGAGAGCACCTTGACACCAATGACAACAGGCAGCGGTCCGCCGCGCTGACGGACAATCTCGACCGACCAGCAACAGAAGAAATCGCAGCCCGGCGAACAATTCCTCCGGAGGCCTGGACGGGGCCGGCGGTAGGGAGGAAGTTATGGTGGACAATCCAGTAGAGGAGCACCCATGTGAACTGGGCAAAACATGCGGCTATGATATTGTAACGTCCTTCTTCGTTGATATGGGTTTCCAACTATGAGCCATCGGCCGCACGTGGATCGCCGTGACAGGCCTGTAGCAGTGACCTCTGCCAAGCGTTCCGGCGGATCCCCAGGACATGTCATACGTGCAACCCGCAACCCCCTACCGGTGGAGAGCCATACTGAAGATGATGTATACAAGCAAAGGCGGAGCTGTCTCGCTTGCAGATCCTATTCACTGTAGCTGATGATGTGTGAATACAATATGCACGTAATTGTGGTTACTAAACTGAACTCAACGGGATATGCAGCCTTGTGACACTGTTTGTTATGTAGCCTTCCCAATACGAACGGCTGGGAGGACTTCGGAGCATAATTAGCATAAGCCACTGATGCCAAGAAATTATGAGAAACCTGACCCTTTGAGAATGGTTAGTCTGACAATGACAGGTCATCTTTCTGGAGTCAGTGAACGAGAGGGGCATGAGGTTAGCCGCTCTTGCTGTCAGTATAGAGTACTAGTCTTTGGAGCCTTGTGGACGGAGTGGACCTTTTGGGGTGGCAGATGAGACATATGACTGACGATATTATGAACAGGACATTGGTATGAGCTGCTTTCCTGCTTCAGCCCACCACCCGGGTACATAAATATGCCTCACCTCTCCACCAAGTATTCCATATAGTGATTCTTCCTCCCAGACATGCTCTCCACATTCGAGTTCTTACAGCACCTCAGAAACCCTTCAGATCCACAAGTACTCACGAGTGACTAACTGGTGCTGAAGTGCCAGAATTTGAAATGGACACGGATGCGGTGGAGGACCTTTGGTCATTGATGGAGTACCTGGATACCTGGCGGATGCAGCACATCGTGAAGACCATGGTGGGTAGGTTTAGGCCATCATGTGAGTGTCTGTGCGATTAAGTGGTTAAAGATGCTGCATTTGGATATAAACAGAAGGTGTTGAAGGAAATACCATGGCGTTGCAATGCTACATGCATATTTATCTCATTACGTGGTGTCCTCTGCCCTCGCCCCCGTCTTCCCTTTGGTTTTCTAAAGTTCTCTATCCGCTGTTTGGTACTCCCGTCCAAATACCCTGCGCCTCAACACGCCACAGACTAAGCGACTACTCAAGAAAACTACCTCATATACCCCTTTCTCATTTGGGGAACCATGCCTCCTTCCACTGTTCAGCCGGTGTTTTTCTTCAAATTCTCCAAGTCCCAGGAGGGAAATTCTTCCCCAACTTGGTTGCCGGGGACCAACACCGTACTTATTGACGACAATGGCCCTGTCATTGTTGCTTTGCCGTAATGTGGAATGTTCTTAGAAGGCCCCGAAGCAGGTTTGCTTGAGGTGTGGCTTTGAGCTTCTCGTTTTGGTCAGATTGGAGATTGCCACTTCCAGCTACGCTCCCAGGAATCTGGGCGCTATTGGTCTCGAATCTTGATACATTGAAAGTTTTCTCTGGCCGATCCGGTAGTGCTGTTGTAGGCCAGGAGGTCAAGCTCGTCAATGTGAGACTGACGTTTCCTTGGCCAGGACCCGGGAACGAACCCCCAACTGGGCTTCCGGGGACTTTAACGACCGTCTTTACGGGCGCCGAGGCCCTCTTAGAGTATTAGTTTCGTTGTTTTATGGTGCGATGTGCGGTTGCGATGATCAGAATGCGAGTTGTTGATGGTTCTCATACTCATGCAATCAGCCTTGGCCCAGAAGGAAGAATCTCGACTTGAAATGGACGGGATGATGTGTGCTTATGTACAGTAGCCAACTTTGAATTTGCACCAGGAGCTGCTCCGTCACTCACGAGTACAACCTCTGCAGCTAGAGTTCGTCACAGGGATACTTTGAAAGGAATAAGTTCCTTCATGGCTCACAACCGGTCACGTAATATCTAGGTATATACCTGGTACCTAGTACTGAGTTCTCCAATGTGTGTGTGTGCTGTCAGCTCCTCATCCTAAACAAGGTCCAGAAACAGGCCCAGCTCAAACATGGTGATACTTGCCATGTGTTGGTGGAGATCAAATGCGATGAGAATTTTCAAAATCTCCGACCGCATAAGTTTCAATACGCTCGTGTTGCCCCGATCGCCAAGAATAAAGAGCACGAAAACTCGCCTCTATGAGCGTCACCTACGAGTGGTGCGAGGAGGAAGATGGCAGGAAGAAATGGAGGGGTGCTGCTGTTCAGCGGCGACTCGCGCACGCCGCAGCGAAGTCTGGCGAGTTGGTATCAGTTGCCACGTCACTGAATCTCTTCGCGATCCTGACACAGACGGTGTACACCGGTCAGAAACCCGATTGGCTTTTGCCATATGACCAGAATGCTGCGAAGATACTCAAATACAACCACCTCCAGCAAACATATACACTAGAATCGCTAAAGCCGAACAAGCTTGTCTGGCCCCCGGATCGTACTATCGATCAGAATAGGGAGAGGTTGAAGCAGGCTATCTAAGGCAAGGATAAGTATACCCAATTCGACGTCGGACCTTTCAAGATGGGAGCAAACAGGAAAGCCTGCGACTTCTGCGTCTCTCTGGCGATGGTAAGCACGTCATGCCGACTTCAATGTCTCTTGATTTGATTCCTTTGAAGGTCAATTATACTAATACTCTGACGTCCTCTATTAGAGTTCACCACCATGTGATTGGAACGCGAACAGTAGGTCGTGTTCAAGATGCAAGCTTTTCAACCATTCGTGTACTTTTAGCGAACATCCCACCCAGCATAGTTCTCCGGACTTGCTCAAGACCGGGGGTATGTTATCGGAGCTGGGCTGTCCAATTATCTTTCACAGGGCTGTGGATACAGCTAAGACACCATCGAAGCAGGATCGAGGTGAGACCCCCGTCCACGACCTTGAGGAAGAGCCCTTTGGGGCGGATATCAAGATGCAGCTCATTCTTGAGGAAGAAAATTGTAGGGAGGAGGAGGAGGATGAGGAGGAGACAAAGCCGTGGCAGCATCAACTCACTTCTAGGTTGGCGCTATCACTTTGTTATTAGGCACATGGCAGGCTTCAGACATGATGGGAAGAATGATTGGATTTGGGCAGGTGGACAGTGTAGTATTTTCTGTAAGTTAGAATTTCAAATGCAAGCAACATGATGTTCAATTAGACTCTGGACCACAAGGATAGCCCTTTTCCTTGATTTTGATGACAATATATAATGTTCCAAGATGACAGGCTTGTTACCCTATGGTGCTATGGCCGAGGTAAGTGTTCTGCAGTTGTGGACTTTGCTATAAGCAACGCGCTAACACGCAACAAAGTGGTCTAAGGCGCTGTGTTTAGGAGAGTATCACTCTCTCAGAACCGCAGTCTTCACGGGCGTGAGTTCGAATCTCACTGGCACCATCATCACATTTTTGTCTAATTCTTTTATATTTTTATCTTAAAACCTAGCAGTTATAAATAATTTACATATTTGAAAACTTAAATATTTATATTAATTTCATTTAAAAAAAAATTAATTAAAAAATATATAACGTGGTTTACCAGTGAGTGGCCAGTATTAGTAAGTGGCCAGTATTAGTGAGTGGCCAGTATCAGTGAGTGGCCAGTATTAGTGAGTGGCCAGTATCAGTGAGTGGCCAGTATCAGTGAGTGGCCAGTATCAGTGAGTGGCCAGTATCAGTGAGTGGCCAGTATCAGTGAGTGGCCAGTATCAGTGAGTGGCCAGTATCAGTGAGTGGCCACTTTTCAGCCACTTTATCAACTTCAGCTAACTATAGCAAGCCCCTAGGGCCAAATAATTAATAAAAATTAGCACTAATTAGTACTAACTATATCTAATTACTTATTTTTTATTAATTTTATTAATTTGGAAAAGTTAAGGTGCGTGCAAAGGGGCTGGCAATTATAAGGTTTGTATAGGCCAGGCTGTTTTGTATATAT
>LJJS01000096.1:0-10501 GCA_001447215.1 Diaporthe aspalathi
AAAGGGTACGTGGCATCCGTTTTTGGGTACGCGAATATCCGTTCTCTTTGAAAAATGCCCAGAATGATCATATACCTCTCTGGTGGACTTTCTTTTTTGGAGTGGGGAAAATAGTCTTTTCATAGTTTTGCAAGAATGACACTATTTCCGATGCCAGCACAGGTGCTTCAACTCAGACCGATAGCGGCTGAAACTCGGTACAAGACAGAGATGATCAAGACTCCTGACAGGATAGGAACATGGCCAAAGACAAAAACCGATAGATTCGGCATATGCTGCACAGCTTGAATTCGAAACACGAGTTGAGTGGTTGAGTCAGACGGGCCTGCCTGGGGCCTAACCAACACCGCATTCCATCAATGGAGCCGTTATTCCTCTTCGGCCTCCTCCGCTGGAGTCGGCGAGCGGCGCTCCTGAAGCTCATTGAACAGTCGTTCAGTCCAGTCGAACACCATGTCGTATTTGAATCCCATCCTGAAAAAAAGCCGCCGAAACTTGGCCTGGAGACGTGCATAGTCCGGCTTCTTGTCGAATGGGAGTGACCGGGTGTACTCGATGTACTCGGCGAACTCACTAGGGAGGCCCCTGCAAAGCTCCTCCGCCGACGTGTTTGCCTTCATCTCCCCGATCTTCTCGTGAAGCTCGTGGTCGTTGTCAGCCTTGAGCCCCTGCCACGGCAACCTGCCCTGCGCGAAGTACACAAGCATGTAACCCACGGCCTCCAGATCATCGGCCCATCCTAGTCCTGTTCTCGGAGAGTCGGTGAGCCACGTGGTCAAAAGAATGTGCAACGGGATTCTCGGTGCTTACTGCGGCCCGAGTGATTCCTCAGAGCGGCGTACAGAGTAGTGCCGCCTAAACGGAGACCTTCGCAGTCGCGCATGGTCCAGGCATCAACAATCTCCGACACACCAAAGTCAATGGCATACACCATGTTCCCCTGCTTCCCAACCCCCATAACGAAGTTGTCCGGCTTTATATCGCGATGAAGCACCGACCTAAAATGTATGTATTTGACTCGTGAAATAACCTGTTCCGCCAGCAGGAGAACTGTCTTGAGGGAGAACCTCTTTTCGCAGTATGCAAAAAGGTCCTCGAGGGAGGGTCCTAGCAGATCCTGAACCATTACCCAGAATTTGCCTTCCTCCCCAGCCCAACGGACTCTGGGGATTCCTATGCCCCCAGATAGTTCTTCGTATATGCATATTTCATCTTGGAGCTCCCGCGCGTCATCATGGGAAGACTGGAGCTTGATGGCGACCGGCTCCCCGGTCCGGACATCAGTGCCTGTGGAGTTATCACGCGTCAGGCGGGGTGAGGTACAGCAGAGGCCAGATAACGTTTACCTTCGTAGACAAGGCCGAACCCTCCCTCAGCAAGCCTCCGATCCACCCGGTACTTGCCCTTGATCATGATGTCCTATGAAGCAAAACGGCCATTCAGTACCTCCTACATCGAGTCTCAAAACTTGGCCTTACCTTCATGGCGATATACGACGTGGTGTGCTACAGCCGAAATGGATTTGGGTGCCCAGGTGGGTGGGTATGGGTCGGTGGGGGCAAGGCGGCGCTTTCGTTTGGACAGGAATTCGGTTCTGGTTTCTTGTGCCGAAGAACTGACTCGGTGCTGTCTGTTGTTAGCATGTGGTGTCATCCGGAAACAACTATGTGGTGTCCTTTGTTGGTGTTGAGAGCTGAGCCAGCCAGGGACAAAGACTAGTTACCGATCCGGTACGAAGGAAGTCTTCAAACAGTCTGTCGAATCATCCCGCCCTTGAGTGCTAGATATGAAGCTGAGTTCAATGGTGCGGGTCAGCAGATGCATGCACTGGATGCATCCAAGACCTCACTGGCAAGGAAGAGGTAGCTGGTTGTTTGAGAACGATATTTCGCACCCCCCTCCAAACCCTTTGTCCCCGCCGGCCGGCTTCGTCAAATCATCCGCTGTTATTTTTAGGGACAAAACACAGCCGCCCCTTCTTTGTCGGATAGGTCGCTCGACCACATCGTCACGCCTCAGGAATAGCCCACAGGAATGCCTCGCCACCCACAGCACGTCTCATAGCCCAGGAATATCATTGCGTCATACCATCATACCTGACCGAAACTTCATATTGCGTGGTCGTATATGTGCATCCGACACATTTCTGGGATGCGTACCTAGAGCAAGTGACCAACAGAGCAGCTGGACCTCCTCACCCCGATGCTAGAGTTGCCAGTGTCTTCCCCTGAGTCACGCTCTCCCTCTGAACAAACTCGGCATCTGAGGATGGATTCGAGGCAGGCTGCCAAGAAGCAGCCTGAAATGCACGGATTGATCGCAAGGCGTCGAAGCATGGAGAACAGGACAGAACGTAGTCCGAGCCTATCAAAATACTGGGACTTTCTGTCCAAAGTCTGGCTCACCGAGGACCCCTTAGGAGAACTCGATCGACGAAACAGAACTGGACAAAGAAGCTCAATCACTTTCACACCTGAGGATCTTGTATGCCGCCCCAATCTGGCCCGACTCTCACGACGGGGAGGCCCCGATCTCGGTTTTCTCAGAGGCGTAGGTGTTTATAAACCCCGTGTAGAGAGAGCCTAAAGCTAAAGATGTTCTCAGTACTCCGCATCGCAACTGTCTCGACACAAGATGGCCGCGAAGAAGGAAGCAGCAGTAGGACCATACTCTGCAAACTTCGCACAGATCATGGACGACCACAACATGGTGTTCTTCTGGCCCGAAGACACAGAGGAATTATCCGGCAACTTCGCGGAGATCAAGACGAGGCTCAGGAGAGAACGACTGCACGATCCAGAAACTCCAGATCACACGCTTCTTCGTACCCTAGGCACCGAACCCACCCACGAAGATCTCATCAGCTGTATGTTGCCCCTGCTTCATGACACAAAGCCCCAAGGTTTACAGAACCGCAAGTTCACCGTCATGAAACCCGGAGATATCATCGCTGCGAAGATCAAGCGGCTGGCTCCTGATTATCACGAGGGTGTCAGACCGAATATCGTGCACAGGGACCTGAGAAAAAAGTTGAGACCATCGATCATTCCGAGCGATCACAACTCGGCTCCAATTGCGCCCAATTTCTTCGTGGAATTTGCGACCGAGGGTAATCGTGCAGTCGTTGCTCCCAGGCAGGTTGGCATTGACCTCGTCTTGGGGGCCCGCTGCATGAACAGCCTGCAGAACTACTCCCAAATCATGCCGGACAAGCGGCCTCCTCCTCTGGCAGAAGAGTGGGAGTTTGACGGCAAAGCTTACGCATCCGGCATGACTTGTCGCCAGTGGGAACTTACCGTTTACTGCGCTCACATGACACCGCCGGAGCCTGGCGACATGATGCCAGGGTACAGAATCATCACGATCGAGAAGTTTTCCATGTTCAACAAGGATTCTTTTCGTGAGGCAGTTGCTGCGTACAGGAACATCAGGGACCTCGCGCAAGAGTATCGCGACCAGATCGTCGCCGCGGCGAACTCAAGGGCTACCCAGTTGCATGCCCCTGGTGTTTGACAGCCGCCTGAGCAACCTGGGAGCTTTGTGATTGGGCTTGGACTCTTCCCGTCACAGAGACAATACCGAAGGGCCAACGGAAGACAGTGATGACTGCCACACAGACAGTCATTCAATTGCCTGTGTACCTAACGCCGGGTCCTTGAGCATTTGCGACTGTGTGGAGGGACAGCTCGCAGTCCTTCTCTCTAAAAAGAAAACCAACAAAAAGCAAAACGGAAAACGGAAAACAGAACAAAACAGATCACTTGTGCCCGGATTCAGAACGCGACCAACCAGCCTCCCGCCGCCAGCCTGTTAACCGACGCAGTCTACGACGTCTATGGGGAGGGTTCACCGTGTGCAGATTTCTGGAGGCATGAATTCATGAGAGATCTCTCGCAAACGTTGCTGCGAATTCTCCCAATCACATTTCTCATGCCCTCTGGGTCCGGTATGGTTTCGGGTGCAAGCTCACAAGGGGCTCTCCTCTTGATAACGTGAGCGAGACGGCCGCCGAGAGCTTTTCCGCGCTCTCAATCCTGTTGTCAGACGGAAAATTCATTTGTCCAGGCTGGAGGACTCGTGACCGTCAATGGGAAGGGGGGACAGTGCGGGCTCGCTGTGATTTTGCCAGAGACACTGCTGTTTTGTGCGGCTGTGTGTCTCACGCGATACGGGGAGAGGACCGAAAGTAATGGACGACACAATGGAGGACGAATCACGCCTGTCAGTATTTGGTTGGTAGATGTGCCGGTATGCAACCTCAAGAAGTGCTTCCGGAACGCATATGTATGCCTTGTGATGAATGTGTGCCAGTGGTAGAGTCTCACAGGAAGAATTGTGGTTCTGAAGCCATCCGTGTCCTACTTGTATCGCGATTGTCCACCGTCGAGATTGTTAGCAAATCCCTTGTGCTACCATCTTTTCAGAAATAACATTGAAGTCATGGAACATGTGTCATGTCTCCTCGAATATTAATTAGCAATGTTGAGGACTACCATTGTGCGGCAGCCAAGGAATTAGTAATGCACAGGAAGGCGCTTGAGCTTCATACTAGATACCATGAATGACCACGAGGGATATCACGTGGCCCCTTAGAACTTATCCCAGTTCTCATCAAACAGCGCGATAGTCTCCCTCCCAACCCGCGCGCCAATCTCATTACCGACATCACTCGCAAACTGGAAGTGGATGCCCCCGAACACGCGGCTGTCCCCGTTCTCCAGCGCCGCCGCCGTCAGGTTCGTGATGCGTCGCGTGAGCACCCCGACGGCGTCGACCGTCACGTTGCTGCTCAGCTGGACGTCGACCTCGTCGCTGCCGCCGTTCCACGCGTCCTTGATGACGGCCGCCGCGGCGCCGCCAAAGGTCGCGTGCGTCGAGAGGTAGTCCTGGTGGTTCGGCGTCGGCGTCAGCAGCGGCGTCCAGCCCGGGTCCGAGACGTCGCGCCCGCTGGCGAGGTAGACGTCCGGGTAGCGAATGGCGGTGACGGGCCGCCAGCTGTTGTAGAAGTACCTAGGTTACACAGGCTGGTGTGAGCATGTTGCAGACGCGTTGGCCTCTCGACCCGAGAGGGAGGGTCACGAGATTGTTGATACTCACTTTGAGTCCCAGCTCGCGATGGCGGCATTTGCGAGAGCGTAGTTGAGCTGGGCGTAGAACTTCGCCGATGCGAGGACATCTGTTGCGAGGGCGTTTCCGATGACTAGGTTCGCGAGGCGGTTCCATTGGCTACATGTGAAGAGACTTGGTCAGTATCTCAGTAACATGGGTTCCATATATGTGCCATTGTCAACCTACATCGGGCTGCTCTCACGCCAAAAGTAAGCAGTCTCCGTGTCATAAGGGTCCCTGACCGTGGAGTTCCTGGCTCCTTGTTCCTTTACGAAATCCAAGAACGGTTCGTACTCGGGAGAAGTCGCATTTGGCGGCGGCGGGGCCCGGAACCTCGTCACATCCCCGAGGCCGCCGAACAGCCGGATGAACTGCGCCTGCGGCGTGTCCGGCACGGGCTGTCCGCCGGGCGTGGCCTGGTACACACCGGGCGCTGCTGGCCTCTGCTCGTAGTCGACGAAGTAGTTGATCCCGTCATCTGCTCGCGCCACAACTACCGTGCGCGCGGCCTCTCTCCCAATCTCGGCCGCATCGACAGCATCAGCGGTGCCGGCGGCCAGGCCGATCGGCCCAAGGACCGCCTTGAGCTTGGAGTTCACGGTGGCGTAGAGCCTGGTGCCGTGGAACGTCCAGAGCAGAGTGTCATGAGCGGCGTGGGAGACGGCGAGCTGCTGGAAGGCGAGTGGCTTCCCCTCGGACTTGGTTGCGGCGAGGTAGACAGCACCCTGCACGATGGCTTCGAACCAGCCGGATGGTGGTGACGGAAGGCCATTGATGACCGTTCCATTGACCAGTATTGCGGACTGGTCAATCCTGGATGGAGTTTAGCAAAGGTTTCATGCAAATCGGAAGGCCCCCAGGACAGTATACTCGAAGAAATCAAGACGTGAACGATTAGTGGCCTTCTTACCAATACTGGACAATATCGCCACTGTAGGCTGCGTTAGCAGCAACAGCGAAGGAAGATAAAGGCAGAAAGAGTTTCATCTTCGCAGATTGACCGTTTGCGATGCAGCCATATTCGCTCGACTCCAAGATGGTAGTCCCCACGGGCGACTTATATTCTACATTTCGTGATGCAATACCGCACAGCAATTACGACCGTCACGCCAGCGATAGGTTGATGACGATTCCATTGGCGGAGTGGAAAGTACTTGCAGGACCAAGACTTTTAAAGCGACCACGCCCGCCAAGTATACTACTTTCGAATACGGCACTGCAACACGGGCGATATAGCTGGCTGTCGTCTTTGTGGGCACGCAATAGCCAAGAAAAGTTGCGGGGTCGACTACCTACTACATGCCTGTAGAATAAAATGTGTAGCAAGCTTCTCTGGCCAGTGCATGGGATAGTGTACCTCCTTGACTGATACCGGATTAGACACAAAACCAACTTGACTGATACCAATAAGTCTCCTTTTCTGAAGGCCTCCCTGCTAAATTCGTAAATGATGGCCTCTCAGCCTCATCTCCTTATCGAGTACATTCACCTCTCTGCTTGATATCCTTTTAGGTCTTTGAAATAGCCAACTCGCAGAAACGACACAAACGCACGACCATACGAATCCGTTTTCTTCACCAATATGGTCCCTTTTTTGTTCATTTCGAGACGACTTTCCCTCCACCTGTAGGGTAGTTCTCACAAAGGCAGAGATGGATAGTATTTTGAACCCTCACGAACGCAACAGACACTTATAACAATAGTTCATGACCGCCCGACAAGCTCGTGGTGACGGGGAATTTAAGGTCACTGAGGCCAATGAAGGCCAGAGGCCAGTGTGACCGACCCCTGCCGGTAGAAAGTGAGAGAATTCGCCTGAAGCTCCCTCGAGCCCAGCCTCTCTCTTATTGAACGCACACCATTGATCCGTGAGCCGACACTGACCGACAGGTCGGACGAGATCAACAGCATCCCGAACTCGATATCGTAAGTCAAATCCTCAGCCGAGGTTCTGGCCGCGCCCATTCCCCTCGCCACCAAAGGCGTGCTTCGACTTGCCCCGTCCCAACAGCGTGGACATGGTCTGAAGAGTCCGGATGAACCCCCACCAAGATGTGTCAAGAAATGACCCCCCCGGGACACTCAAAATGTGAGAGCTCCCAGCCGACTTGCCTTATCTGGCGGTCCCTATCGCCATTCAGGCGCAACTATTCGCTCCTTCGTCGCTGCATGTTCCTGCCAAGAGGAAAAACCCGACCGCGGGGAGTACCCACTTTGGCGATTTCGCCATCGTGCGTGAAAATGAGCACTGGGTTCTCGGAGACAATGCAACGTCGCGCACACAAGAGATTTTCCCTTGGTGTCATTTTAGCGTGTCCTTGCCACGCGAGCTATGGCATGCTAAATGATTTAAAGTTGGGACGGTACAATGTATAGGCTGGGCTTGATAGTTCCTTTTGCTCAGAGCTCTTGTCTTCTCCCACGCCCAGACAAACACCCCTGCCCTACCTAATTCGAGATGGCAGACGTCGAGCGTGCTCCTGGCTCTGTCAGGGTGACAGGTCGTACCTGGTACCACACCACGCTCTTCAATGCCTTCATTATCGGGGGAGTTGGTTTCATGGCCCCTGGCCTATGGAACGCCATGAGCGCTCTCGTAAGTGTCCTCGGAAATCCTTTTGTGTTACGAGCGGAGTTTAGCTAACCGGGGGATAACAAATAGGGTGCCGGTGGGGCCCAGTCCCCCTACCTGGTGAACGCGGCAAACGCCCTCGTCTTCGGGCTGATGGGGATCCTCTGCCTCATCGGCGGGCCCATCGCCAACCGCATCGGCCTGTCCTGGACGCTCCTGCTCGGCGCCGTGGGTTACCCGGTGTACTCGGCCGGGCTGTACACCAACAACCGGTACGGCAACGAGTGGTTCGTGCTCGTCGGCGCCGTGGCCTGCGGCGTGTCCGCGGGGCTCTTCTGGGCGAGCGAGGGCGCCATCGCGCTGGGCTACCCGGAGCCGGCCAAGCGCGGCCGGTACATGAATATCTGGCTGTGGTTGCGCACCGGCGGCCCCCTGCTGGGCGGCGCCATCGTGCTCGCGCTCAACAACAACGCGGCGGCCAAGAAGAAGGGCAAGGTCGGCCACCAGGTGTACATCATCTTCATCGCGCTGCAGTGCCTGGCCGTGCCGCTGGCGTACTTCCTCTCGCCGCCGGACAAGGTCCAGCGCGCCGACGGCAGCAGGGTCATCATCCGCGGCGAGAAGTCGTTCAAGGCCGAGTTCCGTGTGCTGTGGCGGGTCTGCAGGAGGAGGGACATCATCCTGCTGCTGCCCGTCTTCTGGGCCGCCTACTTCAACCAGTACGCGGGCAACTTCCAGACGTACTACTTCGGCGTGCGGGCGCGGGCCCTGATCGGGTTCGTCAGCAACTTCGGCACGCTGCTGTCGTCGCAGATCATCAGCACGCTGCTCGACTACAGGGGCTTCCCGGTCAAGAAGCGCATCACCGTCGGGTTCTACTACACCGTGGCGCTGCACATCGTCGCGTGGGTCTACGGCTGGGTCATCCAGGAGAAGTACACCGCCAACCCGCCCGCGTACGACTGGTCCGACGCCGGGTTCACCGAGGGCTTCTTCGTGCTCCTGCTGTGGGACTTTGCCCGCCAGGCCCTGCAGAACTGGCTGTACTACCTGCTCGCCACCAAGACGGACAACATCTCGGAGCTGAGCCGCTTCTCGGGCATCCTCAGGGGCCAGGAGAGCTTCGCGCAGGCGGTCTCCTTCGGCCTCAACACCCAGAACTGGCACGGCGGCCGCGTGCCTCTGATTGTCAACACCGTGCTTCTCGGTAAGCTTCACCCTGCCCACCTGTCTATCTTGCCTGGATGACCAACCCGCTAACTTTTGTAGTGCTCGCGGTGTATCCCACTTACATTGTCATGAGGGACCACGTACCTCTCGAGACTGGTGCTAAACAGCCAGTGGAAGAGGCCAACACGGAGGAGGCCAGCATCAATGAGGGCGCCGTGGGAGGGAAGCCCGAAGTCACAGTCCAGTCGGCACAGGCAGACAAGACCTTGCCTCGCACCAGTGTTGCGAGGGACAGACCGATGTGAACAGGATAGTAACTGGTGTGCACATAAAAGGCTCATATCTCCACGATTGACTTGGTGACTATAGAATATAAACGGCCCATGAAGCTATTCTCAGTAATATAGACATGATAAGGACAGTATACAAAATGGGTCAATCGAAGTGAAGCTAGTTGGTGTGATGTTATCACATACAAGATGACAGGGAAAGGTATCTCAAGTGTACGTTTAGAGCCCACGATAGTGAGCTAGGTAGTTAGGTATTTACCCCTGAAATCAACTCTTCCCCTGAGGTCCGTCTGCAAGCCACCCCGAAGAGGTCAGATATCCGACGAGTCAAAAGCAGATCTCAACACGGCGAAGTGCCTCCCCCGACCTAGCCCCCCCAGATGGCCTTAAGCTACGAAGAAAATGTCCGGAGTGAGATTACCATGGCAGGACCGTCAGTTTGTTTCTACCCCCATCCCAGAGGTGGTGACGGGCCCACACTTCAAAGCCTGTGCGGAGTGCCGTGCTCCGCCGGCCCCGCCTTGAGCAGCTCGTCGATGTACTCGGTGATGGCCAGGACCTTCTCCTCCTGGAACCGCCGGCCGATGACCTGCACGTTGACGGGCAAGCCGTGGTAAAGCTCGGGGTCGTCTGCAGGCGTGGAGGACAAGTCAGTACTAGTTTGCTTGTTCTCGTTCTCACCCATGCCTCCTCCCCCCCTGTCCTATTACACCGAGAGAACAACAATAGCAGGCTGATTCACCGGGGTGGGGTTCAGACTCACAGTCCTGGTGGGTCTTCTTGTTGGCCGTGACATACTCGTCACTGGTGACCCCCTCAGGAATCTCCAGCGGCCGCGCGACGTCGATGTCCTTGTCGGTGGTGAGGACGGGGAGCACCGCAGCGGAGAAGTCGTTGAGGACCACGGGGAGTGTATATCCTAAAACAAAAAAGAAAAAGAAACACACGTCAGTGTCCTGGAGATACACCCATGTCAAGAAATCATGTATATGGACCGGACCATCCACCATCCACCATCACCTACTTACCGATATACCGGACCCTCCCGATCCGCGCCGCACTACACGGCGCAACAGGCGTGATCAAAACATCCACAGGCCTCCCCGAGGCATCCCCCCCCGCCGTCGCCGCCCACGCGGAGAGGTACGCCTCCCTGTACCTCCTGACGCGCACGTTGACCCGCTGCACCTCGGCCGCCGTCCGGGCCGGGAGGCCCGGCGCCGCCGGGCCGCCCCCCTTCCTGTCCGGGTCAAAGTCGGGCGGCATCAGCGGGTCGACGGGCTCGCCCGACGCGCGGAACTGCGCGTGCGCGTACGTCAGGTCCGCGTACGCCGCCGCGCTCCAGAGGGATACCGCCTCC
>LJJS01001123.1:4017-20427 GCA_001447215.1 Diaporthe aspalathi
GGGCGGGGGGCAGGGTGTAGTGCAAAGGGCCCCGGCTTTCTCGGCGGACTCGTGTGGCACAAATGGTCAACTCTCTACACAATACGGGAATATTGTACCAATATGTAAAACCTGTCCAAGGATATAGCATACCCAAATGTAGACGAATTTGGAATAAACAACCTGAAGCTAGGTTGGATTTGAACATTTCTTGGGAATCGGGTCGTGATAGGGTCAAAATTCTCGCAGGTTTCAGGAGCTGGGGTGAAAGCCCGTCCGAGAAAAGACGCAACCTCATTTCCCATTCCACTGGATATAAGTGAGACTAAATTTGCATTAAATGAGAGAGTCGAAGATAAAGATTGGTGGTATCTAGATTGCTTGACCACTACATGCTCGTACCATATTGTTCTGGCCCACTTTATGCCACACTCAGCGAAGGCTTGAGAAGGGAGTTTCAGGCATACAGCTGTACAGCGGAAGGTTCTTCCACGTAGCTAGGAGGCTGCGTTGCACCAGATATGCGGTCATGGCTGAAATCTTTGACCATGCTCTGTGCTGCAGTAATGGGATCGCATTCATCCCAGGAGAGCCTCGTGCCTGCAAACCCTGGCCTTATGCAGATTGTAAGGAAAAGTACTGGCGAAGTCCCGGCTCTGTAATGCTGTAATCCGCCGCCAAATCTGCTGACTGACACCATGAACTACTTCGCGTTTTATGGCTCATGCAGTTGTTTTACCCTTGTCCGTGCAGACGTTCCCGAGCCCTCTGGCTTGGCTGCATGATGGTGAGGGGGAAAGATCCGTCGGCTGAGAAGTTGTGTCCGAATTGGGGTGAACCGCGCAGGGGGGCTTGCAGGCGGGACAACACTAAGCCTTGACAAGAAAAGCTTCGTGTGCTTCTCCAAGACGGCAACGGTAGTGGGGTCCCTTTCTCCAAGATTTGATTCCTGCCGTTAGCCTATTTTCCGCAAAGCTTTTGACCGAAGTCTTCCAGTTGAGACTCTGCGGGAACACTGCAATATGGCTGGATTTATCCAATGCTTAAGCGTCGGTGCTAAGAACAAAAGTCATTCTCTGCTGACGTCAAGTGTTCGAACATCCCGTGATTTATCTTAGTAACGCGCCACTCAGTAGAATGACAGAAGACGGGCAGAGGCCTCGTACGAGGCGAGCTGCACGATCCCGTAGGCTTCCCCGGATTCCCCAAGCCGCTGTGGATTCCCCATCCCCGAGCAAATGCTACGTTCCCTAGTCTTGGCCTAGAATCCCCACTGAGAGTCCAGGGGTTATGTTATTCGAGTGCAACCTCCACGAGAAGTTCCACCAATCGTCGATATCAAGACCCCACGGACGGTTTCTGCAATGTCCTGCAAAGGCCTGCAAGAACGCTCTCGATTCCGACCACACGGGTCCCCATGTGCACATGGCGCAAATCCTTCTATGTGTTCTGTCTGCTCTAGCGGTCGTGACGGGCCGGTGGCCCAGTCACCTGCGTTGTCGAGGCTGGCTGGAACATGTACCTAACATCTGACCTCTCCTAAGAACAGAGACTGGGTGGTCTTATACGTGAGGGGACCTGCATGCAATAAGAGACACGCGGGTCCCCCCACCAGAATTAGACGCGGCTGCCACCGTGACATTCTGCCTGCTTTTTCTCTTGCGCAGACACCACTCCTGACTTGTTGTTTGGAGTTGGAACACATCCGGACAGAATCTCCAGGCTTGGGGTTTCTTCACGATCAGCCAAAATGGAGCCGACAGTGAGCAAGGAGACTCGGCCTGAGCATATTGACGACAAGGGCGCGCCGCCCAACCTCGACAATGTCAAGGTCCTCAACGACGAGGCCGCTCAGGCCACGGCGGCCGAGCATAGCATGACATTCATGCAGGGTATCAAGACGCACAAGAAAGCCGCTATTTGGTCTGTCCGTAAGTGCAGTCTGTTTCGGTGTGTTGGGACACGACGTCGGCCGCAGCCGCTGACTAGGTCTGGGCTCGCAGTGATCTCCGCGACGATTATCATGGAGGGTTACGATACACAATTGCTGGGCAACTTCTGGGGCTACTCCTCGTTCCGAAGAAAGTTCGGCGAGTATAGCGGCGAGGAACACGGCTACCAAATCAGCTCTGCGTGGCAGGCCGGCCTGAACGACATCAGCGGCGTGGGAAACATCATTGGGGCCCTGCTTAACGGCTGGCTGACCTCCAAATACGGACATCGCATGGTGTTAATGGGCAGTCTGACATGGATGACTGCGGCCATCTTTATGGTATTCTTCGCACCGAACATCGAAGTCCTCCTCGTCGGCCAGTTCCTCTGCAACATCCCCTGGGGCGTGTTCGCGACAACTGGCCCAGCCTATGCCGCCGAGGTGGTACCCCTGGCCCTCCGTGGATACCTCACCGCCTACATCAACCTGTACTGGTGCATCGGCCAGTTCATCGCAGCCGGTGTTCTCAAGGGCCTAATTAACAACGAGACCGACTGGGGCTACAAGATCCCCATGGCCATCCAGTAGGTGTGGCCCGTCCCGCTCTTCATTATTGCGTTCTTGGCTGCTGAGTCCCCTTGGTTCCTCGTCCGGACTAATCAGCTCGAGAAGGCCAAGGCATCCCTTATCCGCCTCTCCGAGCCCGAGGTTCACAACGACCACAACTCCACTATCGCCTTGATGGTCCGGACCAACAAATTGGAGAAGGAGGAGCGAGCTGGTACCTCTTATGTCGACTATTTCAGGGGTACCAACCGGCGCTGTACGGAGATTGCCGTTATGTGTTTCGTCTCCCAGGTCACCAACGCCGGTGCTCTCTGCTATACTGGCACTTTCTGTAAGAACTTTACGGAAATTGTATATGGGTGACAACAGCTAACACGGTTTGGCTATAGTCTATGAGCAAGCCGGCCTAAGCGCCGACCTCTCTTACAGCCTGGGTCTCGTCGGCACTGCCATCGCCTTCTGCGGAGTCATAATCTCGTGGCTCTACATCTCCAAGTGGGGCCGGAGGAGCATCTGGCTCTGTGGATTCTACGGCCTACTTTGCTGCCTGTAGCTAATCGGCATCCTGGCTTGCATCAAGCCTTAGACCCACACTCTCGGCCTGGTCCAGTCGATCCTCTGTATCGTCTGGCTCGGCGTGTACTCCATATCGGTCGGGCCCATCGTCTACACCATCGTTGCTGAGATCGGCTCCACCCGTCTCCGAACTCAAATTGTCGTCCTGGGCCGCAGCGCGTACTACGTTGCCAACATCATTGGCGGTATTCTGCAGCCGTACTTCATGTCACCAACCGCATGGAATGCTCAGGGAAAGACTGTGAGTCGCAAAACTGATTTATAACCTGTCTGAATTCATTCGTTGTTGCTAACATATACCCGTGCAGGCCTTCTTCTGGGGCAGTCTGTCTTTGCTCACTACCATTTGGGGCTTCTTCCGCCTTCCGGAAACCAAGGACCGTACCTTCGAGGAGATGGACATCATGTTCCAGCGCAAGGTACCTTCTCGCAAGTTCGCCGACTACAACATCAACTCGGACGACAGATACCTTGTTCAGTGAGTGGGCAAGGAGTGGGAGTGTCAGGGTGCATTAGATATACACGGTGCTTGAAGCAGGTGCTTAACGTCATATGTATGTTTCAGATACTTTGAATACTAGCTACCAACATTGTTCAGAACCACATGATACTATCCGGGTATCAACACCCAAACGCTTCTGCGTTGCTCAATCGTAAGGAACAGGGTGCTTCGCTTTATGCTTGCCAATGCCTACACGAATTCCCTATTGAAACGGCTATTCTCTATATGTTTTCTATACCATCGCCCATACTCTTGCTAAGCATGAACGCCTGGATGTCTTGGTCTATCTGAGAGGTGCAGGCACACACCATTGCTACGACTCAACCGTTGTCTGCTCACTTCTCCACTTCATGCCTTTTTTTCTGTATTAGCCACGCCAGGGGTAGCTCGAACAGAAGCAGTATCGCGTAGATGGCGAAACACCAGCCCAGGCCAATCGAGTCAGCCAACGGCTGCACGGCCGCAACGGCAGCGCCTGCTCCCAGACACCTGACGATGCTCATTGCTGCCGAGGCTATCGCTGACCGTCGCATGTTCAGATCAGTGAGTAGCGTGCCGGTCATCTTGGGCCAGTCAGTCATTTTCTGGTCATTACAACAGGGATTTCAATGCGTTAGTCTCGTTACTTACAGCGAATAGGCTCGCAGTTGTACCCCTGTCAGAAATTGCATGATGATCATGACAGAGATGTGCTGCACCGATAATCAGTACACCTAACTTTCTTCTGCCTAGGTAATGATTCCGCTTACCGTTCTGGTCATCAAAGCTAGCCCATATCCCAAAGTGCACAAACCACTGACAATGATAAGTATATATGCGCCCTTCAGTCGCGTCTTCTCGATTGGGAAATCAGGCTCGTGCCCGTTGAAAGATCTCACATTGCCATCCGAAAGCTTCTTGACGGTCCGGCGGTAGTAGTAGTTGAGAAACCTCCCTGAAATTTGTAAGCATGATATGAGCTGGGTTGCTGCCCAAATTCTCTAGGTTACTCACCAGTACAAAATGCACCAACACCACCAGAAACACCCGAAGGTAGGTAGATCAGCCCAGCATTAAGATAGTCGAGCTGATAGATCTCGACGCACTGCGCCCCAAGGGAAGCTTGCAAAGTCATCTTTACCGCGTATGTCAACGAATAGAGCAGGATGACGATGAGAGACTGCTTGTCAGCCAAGATTGGCAAGCATGCAAAGGGATTAGGATAATGGCGCATGGGCTTCATGATATGAGTGGACACCTTCTTTCTCATGTCTCTGGAGTGCGCTGAAAAAGCTCCAGTAGACACCTTTGGCCTTTCCGCTCCCGTCACTGACGATGTTGCGCTGCGTCTCCGGGAGAAATAGCAGGACAATCAGGAAGTGTGACCCAGTAAGGATGACAAGGAACCAGAAGATCCATCTCCATCCGGCTTCTTGTGCAATGACCCCGCCTATCACAGGCCCCAAGCTGACTGCAAAGTCCGTCCTGTGAGACGTAGCCGTCAGTGATCCCTCGCTTAAATTGCCACAGATCGAATGTAGAGGCCTGTGACAGCACTTACGCAACGAGCATGGTTCCAACGAACCCACCTCGCTCCCCCGCCACCGTGATATCCGCAATGACTCCATATGCAACCGAAGTCAGGCCCGACGAGCCAGCGCTCTGGAGCATCCGCAACACGAAAAGCGCAGCATACAAGTCCTGGAGTGCCATGCCGATGTTGGCGCCGATGAGGAGCGTGAACATCAGGATGTAAATTGGTCGACGACCAGCCTGATCAGCCATGTCCCCCATGAATGCCGGAGCAATTGCAGCGACGATCAGGTACGACGTGACCGTCAAGTTGATCAGCGTCACCGACACCCCGAGCGACCGCGACATGGGCACCAGAGCCGGGTAGTATATATAGCTCATCAGCGTCGAGAACATGGCTGCGAAGGAGGCGACCAAGCTGATGAACCGTTTCTGGCCTTTCGTGAATGCCGTATATGGCCTCTCTGGAGATGCTTCATCTTGTCGTTCATTGTCGGGCGCTCGATTCGACTCTGTTTGTTTTTCTTCCACAGTGGCTGCCGTCTTGGTGCCGACGCTCGGGTCATTGGGTTCCATCGTCGCGTCGAAATTCGAGGGTTTGAGACTGCTCGGCCGAATAGAAGAGAAAGATGCTAATGTTGCAGACGACGAACAGTGGACAACCTGTGCCAATTCTCTAATCAGTCTCCGGGTACAACCAACACTACAGGCATTGTACCCCTGTGGCGGGGTTGGCAGAGCTCACTCTCTTATAGGGCGGCGCAGCATGTGTTGGTCCTTAGTGCACAGCAGAGACCCTTAAATAGAATTGGCTACCGCCGTGGCCGTAGAAAAGGTTGGCATGCAGCTTCTAGGTTGGCCATCGAAAATTCATTGCATATTGAATTGGCCAAGTGACCTTGTATTTGGGCGGTCGGAGGCAAGGTGAGTGTCAAATGGAGTAAATGTCCGTCTCCATTAGATTCGGTCAGAAAACACGGTAGCACCGTACAAGTGGAACAACCCAACGTGTAACCCCAGCTCCTTGTGATTCACAACTTTTGTTTGGTCATCTCCTTCTTCACTTGATCAACAAGAAAGGCCATGCTGCCGAGGAACCTGGATACCCCACCCGTCAGCTGCTGCGACTGCGTGATTTCGGGGTCAGAAACCACTTACAGATCCCGTAGACCCCCCTCCTCTGGGTACAGGCTCGCAAGGCAAACCTGATGTCTAATCATGTACATCATGATCCGGCTCTCTGCATCTTCCGTGGGCTCGGATACGGGGACGTGTTTGTGGTACTCGTCAATGAACGGCTTACCCAAAGGGTAGCGAGGGTTCCGGAAAGTCGCAAGCTCGACTGTCTCCAGTCAGTGTGCGAGCCACCAATTTTGCAAACCTGGGTGGACACGTACTCTCGCTGTGCGCCCATAGAGCGTTGGCATCGTACATGACAACGGCTTGACGACCAGGCCTGTACTTGACGTTGCCAGGCCACAGGTCGGTGTGGCACAGACATGGTTTGACAGACCTGCCCCCTGACTCCAACGGTCTGAGGTACCTGGGTAAGACAATTTCCAAGAATGCCTTCGTGATCGCCGCATTCTCCCTAGTGTGTGGACCTCGTATTGCCTCCTCTCTGGCGACGATCATTCGCATGTGCTTTGTCCACCAAACCTCCCATGAACCTTCCCAGTCATTTATTTGGGACAGGTTGCCGAACCTGGTGTTCACTGAGAAGCCAAACTTGCCTGTGGGTGACTGTCCAGCGCTCCTGAGATGCAACGCAGGAAGCGGGGCCATGTATGCAACAGGCTCCGGCACCTCGCCCTGGTCATCTAGCATCTCAACAAATTCCATCAAAAAGAAATGCGTGTCGTGAGCAGACTCGTATGTGTCGAATGCAATTGGTTTGGGAATAAATTCCGGGATGAAACGGTAGAGGCTGGACTCGGAATGCCAGTGCGCCTGCATTTGCTCGAATCCGCCAGCCCCACTCGCAGTCTGTCTGGGCATTAGAGAATCCGATCTTGGACACGAATGGCTGAGACAGATAATCAGTCGGCGAACCTTGGTAAAGAAGCGCTGAGTGCTGCCATTTGGAAGCGCCACTTCAATTCGATGGGTTTGGCACCAATCACTGAGCCCTAGCTCCACGACCTCGACCACTTCTCCTTCTGGCAAGTCTTTTTGGTTGAAGGAGGAACAGATGGTCAGCTACTGGAACCAGGTCGGTACTTACATGCCAGAACTTTTCGGTCAAGCTGGCTGGTGGTTTGGCAAGCGTTCTCGGCCATATTAAGACCACGGGGAGATTCCCTGGGAATTAGTCTTCTCTTGGGTTCGTCTTGTTACCGTGTGTCGACCAATCTGCCGAGCAACTAGAACTGTCTGAGGGTTTGGAGGGATCACAATCTGAAGTTGGGGACTGCAGCTGATGCGCCGGCGATTTCGCAGGAGAAATCGCCGCCGATGGTGGGCAACAAGGGTCACAAAACCCATGCGCACTAGCAAATGTTTGGAGCCAATGGCATGGTTCTATGAGTTAGAGCTGAAGGTGTCGTGTAGAGGGCAAACACTTCGGCAGTAATTCACAGGTGTTCAAATTTGAGGAACAAGTTGCTAGCTCCTAACATGTCAACACCTTTACAGGCAGCGATATGACCACCAGGCATACGCAGAGATCATAGACGCATGGAACGGTCCGCCCACAAATTCAGGTGCTGGCACCACCACTCTTGAAGAGGGACACCTGCAATCTGGTGCTCGTGTCTTATTAAAGGCTAGCGACGCTTGACTGTGGCAAAGCAGGGTGTTTCTGGAAACGCCATTGGATCGGGTCGGCGCGTTGGTTCGGGCTGCAGGTAGCCAAGCACCATCTGGAAGTGCAAGTATGCCTTGCCCCTTCCAAATGATCGCGCACCATCGGAACATGAATGCTCACGTCCCTCCATGGTTCCCTTCCGATACCTTTCATATGATTCGTTTATCGTGCACTCCCCCATCCCCAGCATCAAACGTCCATTTGTTCCGTTCCCGGATTAATTGCATGGCTGTATTGCGTAGGAAGGTCTCCTTCTGATGTCTGGTTGCCGGTGACCATCCGCAGGGATGCACCGCCTTACACATGGCCCAAATACAATGTTGCCTTGAGAAGCCATGGAGCTGTGTTCAAGGAATAAGAGTAAATATTGGAAATATCCACACATTTGTACGCACAGTTGAGGCAACCGCCTGCCAGAGAAGTCGGATCAGGGAATCAAGGCCCCTTTGCAGATATGCACACATGAGGCACAGCGCGCGCTTAGCTGCTGTGCGAAGCGGCCAATGAAGTTCGTATCAGCTTCGCAGACCCACGGGTGCATTCTGATTACTAACTGGCGTAACAGGCTCCAAGCAGACGAAGTGCGGGGCAATTCATCTCCAGTGCAAATTATTTCCTGACGATCGTGGGTGGTTGTAGGTCACTGTACTAGGCAGGAGGCGACGCCTGTGTGACGACTATCGCATCATGACCCAAAGGATCTTACTACTCTATACTCTCTTGCATACGACATTTCAACCGAATTCTTGTGCTCGACAGCAAGATGGCATATTTAGAGTACTCAGAGGTACCGAAATCACTTACCAACTAATGAAGCTCAGCTTCGTTAAAGATGCTTCAACTGATTTTTATATTCTCAAACAATTTCCAATTGTACCGACGAATCAGCAACTGGTTCCTTGGAAAAAGCAATACCACCCGTCTTGCGTCGAGGCCAAAGAACTCGTTTTGCTTCAAGCCTATCCAGAAAAACCAGATTCTCAATTGGTTCGCCGGCAGAGACTAAGATCAATACAAAAGGCGGACTCGGGTTGACGACACTTCATGAACCACTAGAGCCTCGGGTAGAATTCGTATTTGTGAGATCCAAGACAATGGGGTGCATTTCGAAAGTCTTTCGCTGACGTAGTATTGGTGTAGGTCCATGGACTTCATGGAGGCTCGCGGGAAACATGGAGCCTCGATCCCGGAGACAACGCCACATTTTGGCCCAAGGAGTGGCTCCCAACTGAGGCCGGATTCGAACACGTCCGTATTCACACTTTTGGTTATGATTCGGACTGGTCCAAGACAACGCGTAGTTTCTTGAGGATCCGAGACTTCTCACAAGCTTTGTTGGCAAGCATTTACAACTCTCCGATCATGAAGATACCGGAGGATGTACGTTCAACCCGCAAGCACATAGAAGCCTTGCTGCCTTTACTTGCAGGCGCGCTGACTTTTCTCTATAAAGTTACCTATAGTGTTTATTGCCCATAGCATGGGCGGCCTGGTTATCAAGCAGGTATGTGACATATCCGTAGCCGTGAACCTCTGCTGAGGAAAGCCAGGCGTATCTTCTTGCAAGAAATGATCCGCTTTTCCAAGAGATATATAAGCGAGTCCACAGCCTGTACTTTTTAGCGACGCCTCACCGAGGATCAGACTCTGCTGTGTATCTGAAGACATTCCTCGCCATGTCATTTCCATCTGGAGCAAAAGCATATGCCAAAGAGTTGCTCCCAGACTCTCAAACAGTCGCGGTACGTTGACACAGATCGCAAACGAGGCAATCTTGCTAGTGCTCACCTTGGAATAGGATATTAATGATGACTTCCGTCACGTCTGTGGAAATCTTCAGCTTTGGTTTTTCTTTGAAAGTGTGCCGACGGCAGGCTTCATGATCGTCCCCAAGTCCTCGGCAGTGATGGGTCTTCCAGGAGAGCATGTTCAGTCCCTGTCCGCAGACCACCGGCATGTGTGCAAGTTTCGGGACATGCGCGATCCCAATTACACAACGTTGAGAAACAGCTTTAGAACAACAATCGAAGATCTGAACAAAAATTGTGAGTTCGTACAAATCGTTTCATATGGAAATTATTCCAACTGACCTTATCATTCTAGACGCCGTGCAACAAAGCAGGCAGCTGGAGATAATAAGTTCTGCTCTCGGCATGAAGGACCACCATCACATAGACCTCCTTGCCATGTCAGAGAAACTCCACGAAGCAACCTGCGAGTGGGTCACACAGCATGAATACTTTCAGCGCTGGCTGGATGCAGGCGAACTTACTCATCAAGACACCATCAGCGACAGTCCATACCTTTCTCAAACTCGGATTTTCTGGCTGTCCGGACCCCCTGGTTCTGGGAAATCCGTTGCGACATCTCGCGTCGTTCATTACTTGAAATCTCTCAACAAGGACTGCTGCTATTTCTTTGTTAAAAAGGAAAGAAATATCGGACTCTCAACCTTTCTCATTAGCATTGCGTGTCAAATGGCCCTGTTCAACTTCGAAGCACGTCAGGCGCTGTTTAACATGACAGAAAGTAACCAGACGCTGAGTACACATGATCAGTATGCGATGTGGAAAGCCTTGTTCCTTGGACGCATTTTTCAAATCGAGTTCTCTCGGCCTTTCTATTGGGTCATCGATGCCCTGGACGAGTCCCCGAAGAGGGTATTGACCTCTTTAGTCCAGATGCTTTGCAGAATCGATGCGCGCATACCTCTCAGAATTTTCATAACCAGTCGACCAGATTCTCCAGACTCCCCCGTGGGACAAATTATGGATGCGGAAGGCATCAGACGATTCGAACTCGAAACAGGTCAGGTTGAATCACTTCGAGACATTACGACATTTGTGAGATCACAACCGAGGCTCGCCAGAATGCTGCAACACACAGAGCACGACAAGGTTGTGTCCGATATTCTCGAAAAGTCTCGAGGCATTTTTCTATGGGCATCTCTGGTCATAGAGCGACTGGACGAGCTCTATAGTTCGGAGGACATTGTCATGACGCTCGAAAAAATGCCGTCAGAGATGAATCGCTTTTACGGCGGAATCGTGAAGAGGTTGTCAGAGTCGTCTTACTCGGCGAAGGCAAAATGCGTGTTGAAGTGGGTCGTCTGTGCCCCGGAGCCGCTTTCCACTCACGAACTCATGGAGGCCGTGAGCCTTGACATTGGTCATACGCTATTTGCGCCTGTTTCTGGGGAGATTTTCACTGAAATCTGCGGTGGGATCGTTACCGTCGACAGTGAGTCCCGCGTGCGGCTTATGCACCAGAGTGTCGGAGATTTCCTGGTCTCTGCGGAATCCAACTTCTTGTCTCCTCTCGCGGGGCTCACGAACAGTTGGTCAATATATGCCTGTCTCTGATGAATGGGCGAGGAGGGTTGAGAAGGATCTCCAAAAGGTCGAAACCAGCGCCTCATCGAACGAAAAACGAGCTTTTGCGAAACTACTCCTGCATCCACTTCTCACACCATCTTGTGCACTCACGCTCCGGCTCAAACGAGGTTATTTCTTCCCTCGAAGAGTTCATCGACACAAAGACACTGATTTGGATCGAAAACCTTGCCCAAAAGAAGACAATTACATTATTTCTCAGGGCCATTGAGAACATCAAGGTCTGTCTAGCCCGAGAAGATGCAACTGTTCACGAGCCCGATTTCAGTCTCCAGAAGATCAAGTCTTGGGTTGACGACATAGCCCATATCATCAGCATTTTCGGAGACACGTTGATGAGTTGCCCTGATGCCATATATTCTTTCATTCCGCTACTTTGCCCAAGCTCTACTTTTCTACACGAAAGGTTTGCAAAGAATTGCTCTCCAAAGGTTATCTGCCCATCCTACACGCATTGGGACGAAAGAATGTCCTGCTGGGAGTTTCAGTCTTTGATCAAGTCCATAGCCGTGACTGAAAAGCATGTTGCAACTGGACATACAGATGGAATGATCCGCGTCTGCAGCAGCTCTACGTTTGAGCAACTGGCCGTACTGGAGCACGGGGCCCCAGTGCGCAAGCTCGCGTTCGGAAACATCTCGAATGTCCTCGCATCTTGCAGTCCAAAGGTTTTGAAAGTCTGGAGTAAAACACAACGTCTCGTGTGGGATGCCCCTACACCGGCGATAGCGTCCTCAGTCTGTTTCAATGCCGATGATACAAAGCTTTTGGTCACGGTCAAGAATGAGGTAAGGTGCGCTATGCTCACCTTCGCTGTCGCGGATGGCGCGCAACTTGATCCGATAACGATCCCTGATGATGATCCAAAATCAGATTCTAAGCCAGAGCCCAGTCGCCATGGGATAAAAAGATTCTGCCCTGAGGTAGTAACGGTATCCTTTTCGCTCGGCTTAGTTGCTATCACGTGGAAAAGTTCCCCTCTCACGGTTTTCTCCCTGGACGCACTCGACGATCTCGAAAAGCTCTGCGTTCTCAAGAAGGAGGGATTCCACGATGTCGATATTCCTCCTCAAATTCTGGCGGTTGAGTTCAACCCTGTTGGTGAATCCGATTTGGTAGCCGTGGCATATGAGGACGGTGATATAGCCATATTCGAAATGGACGAGTGGGAGCCACGGCAGCTCAATCATCACAACCTCTACGCAAGGACGCTAGCAAGCACCCCAGATGGCAGAACCTTGGCAGCTGGAGATACGTTGGGCAGCATTTGTCTCTTCTCAGTTGACCGTGACCTTACACTGCTGCATTGTATCGATCCTTCGGACGTAGTCGCATCCCTCTTGAGCTTTTCTCCCAACAGCCTTCGGCTTTACGATATAAGAGGGGTCAACTGCAACATCTGGCAGCCATCAGTCCTCATCAGGAGGAATTCCAGGGATGACCAGCCAATCGACACCAGGACGCATTGCTTGCCTTCGACGAGGCCCACTGGCAGACTCTCACCTCGCATCCCATTGAGAATAAAGACTATCTCCATTGTTGAGCCTGGCAGAGTCGGCGAATTTTTCTTCTGTGGCAGAGAAGACGGCGCCATCACAATGCACGGAACCCAGGATGGCAGCATCATCCTTGAGCTAAGACTGCATTCGGTGAACATCCTTCATATGAATTTTGATGCCGCGTCGAGTACGCTCCTGAGCATTGATGCGTCAAGGAGATGCCTTGTTCAGCATGCGGTCGGCTTCTCGTCTCAGTGGCTCATTTAAGTCCCTCGCCGGTTTCCACCATGTTTGAAGAGCACTGCGGTTTGACTGCCTCAAATTTTTCATTGCCCACCACCGTTCAGCCCACTTGAAGTGAATTGGAGCGAAATCGATTTCTCGGTCGACACACCAAAGGAACGCTGGTAGCATCATTCCACCGGGAGTTAAACACGGTTGGCTGACTGCCTGAAACCTGGCCACATCGTCGGACTCGACACCGTGCTTGTTGACCTTATGCAGGTTCACATATGGGACCTGGAACAGCGGAGCCATATCATCCATACCGGGCGCTGTCTCGAAGAGTTCAGGTACCAGCAATGATAAGTCGGCATTTAGCAGTGCCAAAGCGATCAGGCACAGCCTCAGTGACTTGAAATGTTTGGCCAGCTGAAACGTATCTAGGCGGATTTCGAAGTTGCAGAGATTGGCAACGATGGCTGTTTTGTCTTCAGCCTTAAGACAGTGCCGTCCTGCTAGCAACCCGATGGCACAAGCTGCATTGCAGACAAATCCGTTGTTCCAGCTGGAATTGATGATGCCGCGTATTTGGTGTTTAGGGTGCGGCCGTGGAATTCGTTCTGGTGACGTGATGTCAAGTATCCTAGATACCACTCCATTATTGCCGCCATGACCCATGTCGCTCGCACTGGACATATCGTAGAACTCTTCAATCATGCGAAGCAACCCCGATCTTAGATTGTCGAACTCCCTCCATGTCAAGATAAACGTCGAGTCCTGGTGCCGGTTTGGTGTCATCAGTCTGCCGTCTTGTTCCATGAAAGGAGATGGGTTGGTGGGACTCGTAGCAGCAGAGAAAGCTTGGGACCAGCCGAGATAGATTCCTGTAAAATCCACGCTCGCGTATACCACTTATCATCGATGATACGTTGAAGTAAGTCGACCATCGCTCGACAAACCTCCTTCGCCACTGCCGTTTGAGCAGCTTTTGGCATTCCATCAGTCATCAAGGCCCACCTCATTCCATTTGTACCTTGTCTGAAGAAATGAAGATTCCACCAATCTTGTCCAGGAACGCGTCCTGAAGTTGCACAGCTCCTTCCCCACGCAAAGAATGTAGCAACAGAGTCGAGCTCATCTTGCGAGACGATGGGACACCCTAGGAGTCCGATGGTATGTCGCGCGCGCTTGTAGACCATGTCCATCGACTGAACCCCAGTCTTCTGCTCCTCGCTCTCATCCTGGGGCAAACACGCCTGGTCGATCCAAATACAGCGCAAGCCTTTGCTTAAGGCGAACTCAACAGCGCGGTCTAGCACCTCATCAAAGGGCACTCTACCGTCCTCGTAGAAAAAGCACAGTAACAACCCAAATTACTTTTAACAAAACAATAACTAAAAAAATAAACCTAACACCAAAAGGAAATACCGCTGCAACAAGTTAAGTTAATAGGGATAACACCCAGGCCCTATAAAACTTAACGCCGCTTAAAAAAAGCCAGCAAACAAGAAAAACATCAAGTGCTATGATTATAACAAGATAAAACACTTTGCTTTAAAATATAAAGCCCTAAAAAAAAACAGGGACTAGAAGTTAATACCGAAAGGCCTAAAACCTAACGCTTTTAAATAAGCTAACGCAACTTTATATATAAAGGCACCCTTATAATTTAAATAATAAAAGGAAATTATAGCTAAATACCGTACTTATAAAATAGCTATATATAATTAATGCTAAAAGCACTTAAATAGGGACCTAGATAAAAAATATAAGTTTTATAACCCTAATAAAAAAGCCCTATATAATAACTTTCACATTAGCAAATGTAAAAAAGAAATATATAAAAAATATACATATAATAAAAAAAGATAAGCACTAAAGCCCCTATTAGCATATAAGGTATATTAACAGGTATATGCCTCCCTTAACTGGATAGCATACTATAATAACAACTGCTTAGTATATAAAAGCGATAAGGAGGGAGCTAATTGGTTTCCTCAAAAGCAAACAATCGTAGTTAAATAATGGGAAGAACTTTTAATCCGTAACCCTAAACAGGAACTAGCAGGGGCTGTCCCTTAGAACCTACTTGCCCCTTAAGCGCAGCAAAAGGAACTATAAACGTACCTAAAACAAGCACCTCTACTAGCCCCCAGAACTAACATTATAAAGATTGCTATAGCAAAAAAAACCCTTATGCAGATATTACAAAATATAAGAAAAAAAACTAAAAAGGAAAGAGATATAAAAAGATCTTACCCAGCGCATATATAGCACCTAAATATCTTTTAAGCCTTATATATTTATAACAGATGCAAAATATATATTAGGGAAAAAGCCGCATAAGATTAGTTTCCTTAATGCCACTAAAGGCAAAATATTTAAATTACTTATAAACAAAACAACCTTAAAGACTAAATACTCAAATGACAGTACCCTAAGTTAAGCTACGCAATATTTAGACTTGACCCTTAAAAGCCTTTACAATGCCTCAGGAATCCTACGGAATAGAGAACCTGCAACTAAGAAAAATGCTAAGTATATCAGAACGATAAACTTGAAAAATGGCACAGATTTAAGCAACAAGGGCAAATCTTAAGCCTTATACAATTTATAACTCTAAAAAAGAGTATTTAGCAGCTTATAAAAGACTTTTAAAAGTTACAAAGTATTACTAAAGATAACATTAAGCAAATTAACAAGGTTTTAAATAAATAAGCAAAAAACAAGTAAAGCTGTCTACAAAACCTTAAGCAGCAATTAACACAAGGTACTTATATGCAACTAACAGAGAGGACTACTGATACCTAAAGGTTCAGGTTAAGCTCAGAGCTTACAAATGTAAAGCGCTTATTGATAGCGGCACGCAGGGGAATTTTATTTCCCCCCGGATAATAAACAGATTTTACATCCTATAGCACAAAAAGGAGGAACCCTATGTACCTAATGCAGTGGATGGAACAGAAGTCGCTTACGGCAAAGGTATTATCGACATGGAGACTGATTATCTTTAGCTACGGATACCCGGCTATACGGAGCTACTCACCTTCGACATTACCATAGCGGATCACCATTCGGGATACCCCACGTGCCAGGACAGCCAATTTGGAGAACACCCACTAAAACACGTAGACTTTTAGAAGCCATCACCAATTTAATTCTGATCGTACATAGACGTTCTTTACATAAAAATGAAGCTCTGAAAGTCCTCTTTTAAACGAATTATCGTGAAGGCGCCTTTACCTGTCGGCTAAACCTGGTATGTATTTCCGGAGGTCGTGCATCACCAACAACTTCCTCCTTATTTTCACTATCCACAGCAACTTCGATCTTATCGCCTTTCAGCTTTTCTAGTACTTTAATTTCTTGGTTAAGGGCATTCCCATCATTATCATTGCCTCCTATAATCTCTCCTAGTTGCA
>LJJS01001125.1:342-80304 GCA_001447215.1 Diaporthe aspalathi
TTATATAAAAAACTTAAGCAAATTCTACTTTTTATATAATAATAAATAATAAATTATATTAATAAAAAAAAGTTAAAAGGATTAACTTTAGAAGAGGAAAATAAAGTCTACCTGCTTTACAAAAATATTAAAACTAAGCAACTTAGTAATAAACATAATTATAAAAAAATTAATTTATTTAAAATTAAAAAAAAGCTTTTAATTACTAACTTTAAACTTTTATTACTTAAAAAAATATATATTTATTTAATTTTTTATATATTATTTTTAAAACTAATATTAGCTAATATATAATTAAAAATATAAATTAAAATTAAAAATAATAAAAAAAAATTAAAAGTTAAAAAACTTTAAACTCTAAAATATATAATAATAATATTAAATATTTAATTAAATAAAAAAGCTATAATAATAAAAATAATATATAAAAGCCATTTAAAAACTTAATAAATTATTAAAAAGCACTTTAGGTATACCACTAAACAGCCAGTTAGAAAAATCTACCCCGGCATTAAACACAATTAAACCCCAGTTAATAACTCCGAAATCACTATTAGCTTGCAAAAAGGAAGCCGGATTAAAGGCCTCTAAAACCACTCAATTTACATCCGCACAAGCCTTTACCTCAGCCACATAATCACCCTCAGGCTCCTCCAACAAACAAAAACCCTTATAAAGCATCTGATACCCCCATTTTGCAACCTCCCAGCACTGCTGCCTTAACCAACCCAGCTTAGAAAAACGCTTACTCATTTTATATTACTTTTTTTAGCAAAGCTTCCTGTATACAACTTAGCGCATCCTCAGCCTCTTCCTTCTAACACTCCAAACACCTCTTCTGAGAAATCTAATTTTAAACTAAAAAAGAAAAAACTGTTAGCACACACGAAAAACAAAAAGGGAATTAACACATGTACCAGAATTTAAAAATACGCCTGCACCTATACAAAAACGGCTGCAGCACATGCAATTACTGCGATACCTTTTATTATTAAAGTTAAATACAAAACACTTTTAATTATATTAATAATATAGTTAATAAAGCATTATTTTAAACACTATTTTCTTAATTAATAAAGCAAAAGCAAAATATTGTTTTGTTTTTTTAATATAATAAAATTTAAATATATAACCTAATATAATATTAATATAAAAACAATTAATAAAAAATGTAAATAAAATAAAAAAAATACAAGGGACAGGGAGAACTTACTAATGGAAATTTTTAGGGATAAAGAAATATAAAAAAAGGGGAATAATATTATAACCCTGACAGAAATAAAAATAGCAGTTAGTTTTGCAAAAAAAAATAACCCCACTCAGCCAGCACACTAACCAAACAAACAGCACAATAAAACCCAGCCACCATCACATAACCACTGGATTACCTAAGCTAAAATCACTTAAATTACTAGTTTTAGCGTAAGCCAGGTAAGCTAAATGGATTACCACGGATTACTGGATTGCTAATAAGTTTAATAAGCTAATAAGCCCTGTATAATACAGCTAAAGGGATAAATATATATAAGGACACACTTGTTACTAAATAGCTAAATAGTATAAACAGCTTTTTAGCAGTTAATCTAAATATTTACTTACAAATAGCTCTTACCGGCTAGTAATTATTATTAGTTTACAATATTGCTTAACCACCACCGCCTAGTTACGTATTTTGGATATAAACCCTGATAACAGGTTTAGAGGACCCAAGGAACCTTGATCATTACACTTTTAATATTAAGCAGAAAAATATAAAAAGTTTTTTTAAATTATTAAACTTTAAAATATTATATTTTAACGTTTATTAGTAAGTATATTAAATATAATAATTATTTTTTTTAAAACTTTATAAAATTAAAAACTTTAAGCTTTGTAAAATAAATAAAAATATATTATAATAATATTTTAAAAAATAGGAAATAATAAGAAACTATATTATTTAACTTTTTTTTAAATAATAAAATAACTTTATAATTTAAAAAATCTTAATTTTGAAAAATATAATAAATTAGAAAAGTATAAATAAAGTGTAATAAATAAAAAATAACTTATAAAATACTTTTAAAAATAATAATATTATAAACTAATATAATAGCACTTTAAAAACTTATTTAAAGATTTAAATAATTAAAATATAAATGCTATAATGTAACTTTGCAAGGCTTTAATAGCAAAGTTAGCAGTGTATATTAAAACCAGGGTTAAAGCCAAGCTTACAAAACTCACTTTTAAGCTATATAAGCTGGCTTAACTAAGGAACTATTAAGCTATATATTAAAATTACAAGCTTACTTTGTAAGCTAGCAAATCACTTAAAAAATCAAAACTTCTAAAAATATAATTATTACTATAATAGATAGTATTTATAATATAAACTTTTTAATAATCAATTTAAGTATTTACTTTAAATAACTTTTACTAGCTGTAATTATTGTTTAAACATATATTGCTTACTTAATCGCCTTGTTTTATGTTTCAAATATAAACCCCTTATTCACTTAGTTTAAAAGACTCGGAAACCAGTGATTATTACACTTTAATATACTTTTAAAATATAATAAATATATATAATAGTTTTTAATTAAAGTATATTTTATTAATAAATTATATAATAAATATTATTAATATTAGAAGTAATGTTCAATAATATACTATATAATAATATATAATATTATTAATATAGCTAATTTTTAAAATTATTAGCTAATTTTTTTAACTTGATTAATTTATAATTACTTTTATAATTATTAATTAATACTAATTAAGTTATATATTATAATATAAATAGTATTTATTAATAAGTTTTTTAATAACTTATGAAGTAAAAAGGAGAAAAGTAGTAAAGGCTGTAAAAACCTTTTTCTTTGGCTATAAAGGCTATTTTAAATAGTTACATAATCCTCTGCCTGCCGGTGGCCGTAGTACTTAAGCGCCAGAAGGCGCCAGGCTGCTATTTTTACAGGTAGTAAATTATATTATTAGTATTATAAATAATTTCTTTTTTAAAAAGCTTTTAAAATTTAAATTATAAAAATTATTAAATATAAATAAAATAGATAAATAAATATAATAATTTTAATATAATATACTTATTAATAAATATAATTAAATGCAGTTTTATTTTTTTAATATAAATTATAATTGTTTTTTTTTATTTTATAGTTTTGCTATTTTTTTGCGGTATAAAAGTGGCGCTTTTGGTGATAATCCGACCCCTGAATTCATAATGCCGCTGCTTTTACCCTGTCGCACAGTGTGCCCTAACACTTGTTAATATAGAAATCTAGCCGCGCTTAGGACAATCTCATTACAAACCGTACCTTTTGAAGAATGACCAGGAATACAGAGAAAGCGGCGTAGCCAACGCGACTCACGGTATTGGGACATTTCTGAAGTGAGCGACGAAAGAAGAGGGCCTTAGATCCCAGAGCCAGAGGCACAGTGGCTTGCCGAGGTCAGCTCAAACGAGTACGAATAAGAGCCATTGGACGGCCCGAGTACGCGAGATCGCTTATCGAGGATGCATAAACTGGAAGGGTACCAGGTGCTAAGATGGTGTGCACTCGCCCATACATTGAATACCCAGCAAAGGAATGGGAGTACTTCTAAGTTGTAACCACAACCTTTCTGAGGGCAACCGCACCTGCATAGATACCTTGACAAGAGCATCGCGAGGTGGACCACGGCCCTTAACAATCTTCGGCCGGGGCCAAGCGGCGATGTCCCGAACCAGAAATTCGATTCTTGAAACGCACATGGGCCGAGATCATTTGGACCGTGTGATAGCGACTTGGGTTGCAGTGACGCTAAAAAGGCGTTCCTCCGCATCTCTATGCGCATATATTAAGAGTGAGTGAGGGAGTCAAGTTGTCATGTCAAGACAGATGTCACAGCAGCCGGAGTAGGAGACTCCGATATTCTGCAAAATCAGGATTACCAATAGTATTACATGCTTGAATACGAGAGGACGCGACAATTTGGCAAGCGACATCAATAATTGCCCACTCACCCAGGGATGGAAGACGCAGCTGGCAACGAGTTCACTCATGGCCAGCCTATTGACCTGGACGGCGAACCGGTCGTCGTCGTGACCGGAGCCGCGGGTGGAATGGGAAGGGCGATCGCCGAAGCCTTCGCAGACCAGGGCCGAGCTCTACTCCTCTGCGACCTGGCGGCCCTCGCCGAGGTGCAGGCCTCCATCACGGAAGCAAGGCCGCCGCTGCCGTTGATCACGACGGTGAGAGGGGATATATCCGACCCGACATTCGGGGACAAGGTCATCTCCGCTCTCAAAGGGCGCAAGGTCAGCGTCCTCGCGCACGCGGCTGGTGTGGCGCCGTCATTCAAGGATGGCCGCCGGATCTTTGATATCAACTTCACGGCCAGCAAGAGCCTGGTTGAGAAGATGCAGCCACACATGGAGGCGGACAGCGCGATAGTCCTTGTTGCTTCGCTTTCTGGGACGTTCGTCACAAATTTCGCAGTCGACACGGCAGCCAAGAGGCATCTCAAGGGCCACTGGTCTCCTACTGTATGGCTTATGAGGCAGTGGGCGTACACGTCGTACGCAATATCGAAGCGCTGCGTGCAGCTCTACGTGCAGAGCATGGCCACGAAGCTGGCGGAGAAGAAGGTGAGGATCGTCACAGTGTCGCCTGGGGTGATTGACACAGAGATGATGTCGGGCTACGCTGGACAGCCCGCGCTGGCCACGTTTGTGGGGTCTTCGGGGTTGAAGAGGATGGGCAGACCTGAGGAGGTTGCATCGGTGGTAGTGTTCCTTGCATCGCCTGGGGCGAGTTATTGTACTGGGATTGACGTGCTCGTGGACGGTGGCTTGACTGCTCAGATGGGCAGGGCTGTGTGGACGACCCTCCGGTCGCTCATGAGGTCGCAGAAGAAGTGAATATCAGATGATCGCCTGTTCGACTATCAAGGACAAGATTACGCTGTGAATGATGCCGCCCACTGAGCGTGTGCAGTTTTGAAAATACTCTATAAACATCTGAGCCCAGCCCGTTTTCATGTGAAGTCCAAAGTGGGGACGTTTGGCATGCAAGGGTGGCCCATGCGGCGGCCGATCCATGCAGCCTTCCTCCCCCCCCACATTGGATCTACACTATGGTGGGGGACGACTACAATTTTCTGTGCCGCCTGCGAGCTCACCATCTCCAAATTCCGTGGCAGACAATTCACACACGCTGCGAAGAGTCATACTCGCCTCTCAAAAGATCCCAAATTAGCCCGTTGCATCCCCCACCAGCATCAAATGCACTCACGATAGCAATGCGAGTACTCTTAAAGAAGACGACGCACGGATCGTGACCAACATCTCCCCAGTCTCGAATCGCGAACTGCGAACTGCGTCCGCCGACGTCGACGACGACCGACACACAGGCGGAAACGGCAACTATACCTTGAACGCTGACAGCCTCGGTATTCAACACGTCCCTCACCATGGCGGCTCGCGGCCCATCTACAACCATTCCCATGAAGGAACAGGTCGTGGACAACCTACCGAAGCGTTTCAAGGAGATGAAATTCGGTGTACAGTACGGCCGACCCCAGCCCCTCCCTTCCCGGGCCCAATCGAACATACGCTGATAACCCGTGTCTTCAGGTCGATCCAAGATGTTGTCAGACAAGGTGTCCTCGAGGTGTCCCAGCGCACTCTGTACGATATGGACAACAACCGAGCACCGGTCGCAAACGGCGCCCTCGACCCTCGACTCGGAATATCTAGCAAGATCGGCAAATGTTCCACGTGTAACCTGCCTCTGCAGAACTGCCCCGGGCATTGGGGTCACGTCAGACTGGCCCTCCCAGCTTTCCACATAGGCTACCTCCGATTCACCCAGACCATACTCCAGAACATCTGCAAGGACTGTGGCAAAGTCCTCCTGACCGAGGAGGAGCGACGGGAATTCCTGAAGGAGCTGAGACGGCCGGGCATCGATAATCTTAGGAGGACGATGGTTTGCAAGAAGGTCAACGAGCAGTGCAGGAAATGCAAGGAGTGCCCATTCTGTGGGGCCATCAATGGCCAGATCCGGAAGTTAGGAGTCATCAAGCTGGCCCACGACAAGTTCGTGACATACAACAAGTCCACGGCGCAGAAGAAAGTAGCACCAGAGAGCAAGCTTCAGTATGACGCGTCTTTCAAGGAGGCCAAGAAGTCGAACCCAGATCTCGAAAAGCACGTCAAGAAGGCCATGGAGGATCTGAACCCTCTCAGGGTGTTGAACCTCTTCAAGCTGATCGGCCCGACCGATTGCGAGCTGCTCGGAATAGACCCTGCCGAGGGAAGGCCAGAAATGTTCTTGTGGCAGTTCATTCCTGCACCTCCGATTTGTATCCGACCTTCGGTGCAGCAGGATAGTTCCAGTACCGAGGACGACCTCACGGCTAAACTTGCCGAGATTGTCTACATCAGTGGTCTTATACGCGCAGCCCTTGACAAGGGACAGCCAATTACAACCATCATGGAGCAGTGGGAGTATCTGCAATTGCAGATCGCCATGTATGTGAACAGTGACGTGCCGGGTCTGGTACAACCAGGCTTCGGCAAAGCCGTTCGGGGCTTCTGCCAGCGTCTGAAGGGAAAGCAAGGCCGCTTCCGTGGAAACCTGTCAGGGAAGCGTGTCGACTTCTCCGGCCGAACCGTCATCTCGCCCGATCCCAACCTCGGAATCGACCAAGTCGCAGTCCCTCAGCTCGTGGCGAAGAACATGACATATCCAGAACGTGTCAATTCGACAAACATCGAAAAGATGAGAATAGCCGTCAGAAATGGCACTCAACAATGGCCAGGGGCCAACGGCATCATCAAAAAGGATGGCGGCTACAAGGTGAACCTCAAGTTCGGTAACAGAGAACTGATCGCCAATGACCTCGCTGTTGGCGATGTTGTGGAGCGCCACCTAATCGACGGAGATGTCGCACTCTTCAACCGACAGCCATCGCTGCACAAGCTGAGTATCATGAGCCATTTGGTCAAGGTCCGGCCCTGGAGGACATTCCGTCTGAACGAGTGTGTGTGTACGCCATACAACGCCGATTTCGACGGAGACGAGATGAACCTGCATATTCCCCAGACGGAAGAGGCTCGAGCCGAAGCGATCACACTCATGGGAGTCAAGCACAACCTGGCCACGCCCAAGAACGGAGAGCCTATCATCGCAGCGACACAAGATTTCATCACGGCGGCATATCTTCTCAGCAGCAAGGACAGGTTCTTCGACCGGAAGTCCTTCACGTATATCTGCGAGATGATGCTGGAGGGCAGTGGTCACCTCGACCTCCCACCTCCTGCCATATTGAAGCCCACGGCTATGTGGACTGGCAAGCAGATCTTCAACATCCTCATCCGGCCGAACCTGCAGTCTCCAGTCAAGGTCAACCTGGACGCCAAGTGCAGAGAGTACAAGCCGCGGCCGGGAATGGCCCCTGACATGTGTCCAAATGATGGCTGGCTGGTCATCCGAAACTCCGAAATCATGTGTGGAGTCATGGACAAGTCGACTGTTGGATCTGGAAAGAAGGACTCGATCTTCTACGTGATATTACGAGACTATGGCCCTGACGCCGCGGCTGGCGCCATGAACCGGCTTGCGAGACTCTGCGCGAGGTCCTTGACAAATCAAGGCTTCTCGATCGGAGTCGGTGACGTATTCCCCATCAACGGCTTGACCGAATCCAAAGACAGACTCGTGGAGGCTGCATACAAGAAGTGCGACGAGCTGATTGCAACGTACAAGGCCGGAAAGCTGGACAAGGCGCCCGGCTGCGATATGGAACAGACCCTAGAAAACTCGATTTCTGGTATTCTTAGTAAGGTTCGTCAAGAAGCTGGTCAGCAGTGTGTGGACACTCTGAGCCACAACAACGCACCACTTACCATGGCCAACTCCGGCTCGAAGGGCTCAGCCATCAACGTCGCTCAGATGGTTGCTTGCGTCGGTCAGCAAATTATCGGAGGCCAGCGTGTGCCGGATGGTTTCCAAGATCGAAGTCTTCCTCATTTCCACAAGAATGCTCGCCAGCCCAACTCGAAGGGTTTCGTCCGCAACAGCTTCTATACTGGCCTGGTCCCGTCCGAGTTCCTCTTCCACGCCATCTCTGGCAGAGAAGGTCTGGTCGATACCGCTGTCAAGACAGCCGAGACTGGTTACATGTCGAGACGACTGATGAAGTCGCTGGAAGACTTGTCTACGGGCTACGACGAAACGGTCCGTACCTCCAGCGGCGGAATCGTCCAATTCCAATTTGGAGCGGATAATTTGGACCCCGTCGACATGGAAGCCTCTGGAAAGCCAGTACATTTCGACCGCACATGGACACATGCCGAGACGCTGACGTGGGATAACACGGAGCCAACGTTGCTACCTCATGAAATCCTCGAGGTCTGCAAATCGATGCTGGATATTGAGCGTGCAAAATACGTGAGGCGGCGAATGACGGACGGCCAGATACTCGACTACGATGACGATAGTAACATGTCGATCGACGAGCACGAAAGCGCCCGTATTTTCCTCAGAGACGTAGAGGGCTACGTGGCAGCTCGCGCCAAGAAGCTCTCCAGGGCCAGGGAAGAAGTTGGGCTGAATCCGGGCGACGGTGAGGCAATGGAAATCGACACGGCTGTTGAGGACCAAACAAGTCTAGCACGTGTCGAGCGCGTTGCAAAGGTCTCTCGGACTACTTTGCGGAAGTTCATCCGCCTCTGCCTCGACAAGTACAAACAAGCCCATGTCGAACCTGGACACGCCGTCGGGGCTGTCGGAGCCCACTCCATCGGAGAGCCCGGTACGCAGATGACGCTCAAGACCTTCCATTTCGCTGGTGTCGCAGGCATGAGTATCACTCAAGGTGTACCTCGTATCAAAGAAATCATCAACGCATCCAAGAACATCAGCACCCCTGTCATCACATGTCCCTTGGAGAACAAGAAACAAATCGAGGTTGCAAAGGTCGTCAAGGCCCGGATCGAGAAGACCTTTGTCTCGGACGTGATCAAGCACATCGAGGACGAGTGGCTTTCTGACCGAGGCTTGATTGTCCTCGAAGTCGACATGGAGGTCCTGCAAGATATGCACTTGGGTATCGGCCCAAGAGACATCGCCGAGGCTATAGTGAAGCATAAGAAGATCAAGGTATCACGAGAAGATATCAACGTTGGCCCATCCTACATTGAGATCAGCGTTCGCAACACCTGGACAGATCTTGCCGAGCAGAAGCGGTTGGCCAGGAATGGCAAGTCCAGCACCGTGATTGAGAGCGCCTCTGATCTGCTGCTGCGGGTCAACTACCTCCGCCGTATGCTCCCGACCGTGGCCATCTCAGGTTACCCTGAAGCCACCCGTGCCATCATACAGACCTCGGAAAGCTCCGAGCACACTGTCCTTGTTGAAGGATACGGGCTGCGGCAGTGTATGACGACGGAGGGTGTCATTGGCACCAAGACGAGATCAAACAACGTCATGGAATGCCGTGACGTTCTGGGCATCGAGGCAGCGCGAACTACTATTGCCAACGAAATCGCAGAGGTCATGGGTGACATGGGTATCGATCCTCGGCACATGCAGCTCCTCGCTGACGTGATGACGTACAAGGGAGATGTCCTCGGCATCACGCGGTTCGGCCTCCAGAAGATGCGTGACTCTGTGCTGCAGCTCGCATCGTTCGAGAAGACGGCAGATCACCTGTTCGAGGCGGCGGCGGCGATGAAGACCGACAGGATCGAGGGTGTATCCGAGTCTATCATCATGGGCCAGTCCATGTCGATCGGTACAGGGTCGTTCAACGTCGTGCGGCGCATGGGCCTGCCTGACTGGTTCTTGGAGAAGAAGCCGACGGTGTTCGAGGACGCCTGGGGCCAGAATGTCAAGGCCAGGAAAGAAGCGAGGGCGGCGAGGGCGGCGGCAGGGCGCAATGGCCAAGCTCTGCGAGTGGTGGCTGCTGCTGCGTAGGGAGCAATGACAGTCATCAGGGCCCGTGAGCGATAGACTGCTACGTGTTGTTGCGGATGAAATTGAATAGGTGCAGGCGATAAATAGGTTGTATCAACTACACAAAAGTCAAATCGTTCCTGGGTACGGAATCCCAGTCACAACAACAGAGTCTCTGGTCTCCACAGTCAATTCTTGAGACTTGGCTTCAAGAGGAATGATTCATATAGGCGTATAGCACTTGTCTGTTGATATACTGGAGGCATGAATATGTACAAAGAACACCCTACACCTCTCACCCGCAGACGCCTCGACTTCCATCAAGAAGAGAGCGCCAAGATCTTCTCTGCGGCATGCTCAGCAGCAATGACGATTGCCGCCGACGGGTTCCCCGTCAGCTGGCCGGGGAAGATACTAGCATCCAGGACGAAGACGTTGTCCGTCCCGTACACCTTGGCGTCGGTGTCAACCACCGCCGTGCCCCCCGCCGACCCATCGTCAGTGCCCATCTTGGCCGTGCCCATCCAGTGGTTCGACCGGCGCCCGTTGGCCGTCACGAGCAGCGAGTCGACGTACGCCTCGGCCGTCTGGTTGGCCCTGGGGCGCACCCACTGGAGCCCGGGGACGCCGCGCAGCGAGTCCTGGACGCTCCTGACGCCGGCGACGACGGCGAGCCTGTCGTTCTCGTCGTGCAGGAACGGCTGCGTGGACACCGTCATCGCCAGGCTGCCCGTGATGGTCGCGCGGCCCCGCGACGCCTGCCCGCGGCCCAGGTACTGCGAGATGGTCATGGCGTGCGTCGAGTTGGTGAAGGCCGAGTCGCCCTCGACGCGCGACGTCCACTGCAGCTGGCGCGTGACGCCGTCGGCGCCCCGGATCTCCTCCCACAGCATCGGCCCGATGTTGGGCGCGGCCTGGGCGAGGATGCCCGTGCGGTTGCCGAGGTACGCCTGCTTGTCGGACTCGATGGGGTCGGTCCAGGCGGCGTAGAAGTCGTAGAAGACCACGTCTGGGTGCGTGATTATCACGTCGGTCTGGTAGTGGGCGAGATTAGCTGGGGGGGGGGGGCCTTCAACAATCCTGGCTGGGTTTGGTGGTTACTCACGTTCATCTGCTCCACGAGGTTGGACCCAACCGGCAGGTTGATCCACGAGTCGTTTCCGATCATCCTGGTGCCGTCGGCCGACGCCTTCACGATGGCAAGCTGGTCCGCAGGGCCGATGCCGCTCCTGAACAGCAACTTGGGCGTCCCAAACGCGCCGGCGGACACGACGACCCTTCCGGTGCCCGGCGTAAGCCTCACGGTGCCGGAGTAGCCAGACCCGGCCGAGCACGAGACCTCGACGGCCGTGGCGCGCGGGCCGTCGCGCACGATGCGGTCCACCGAGGTGTCTGTCCACAGCGCGAAGACGTCGCCGCGCGCGGCGGCGCTGGCCAGGTACGTGGCCAGGGGCCCCCCGCGCTCGCCGCCGCCGAACATGAACTGCCCGTGGCCGAAGGTGCGGTTCTTGCGCTCGGGGGCATCGTTGGCCACGACGTACTCCCACCCGCTGGCGCGGAGCCCGGACGCGAGGACCTCGTAGCCCTGGTCCAGGTAGAGCTCGCCGTCCGCCGAGGGCTGCCACGTGCCGGGGATGCGCTTGAAGGCGCGCTCCGTCGCGGCCGCGAGGTCCGAGGCCTTCCAGCCTGCTGGGAAGTTCTCGTCCCAGTCGGCGGGGTTGGGCTGGTTGTTGATGTGTCAGTCAGTTACGGGGATATTCTGTGTGGCATCGGAGGTTTGGGGGTTTCATCATTGTCAACTCACCTTCCACCACAGCCCTGCGTTCACGGCCGTGCCGCCGCCAAGCACGCAGCCCGCCATCTGGTCCGTGTCAGTGCACGCGATGCCGGCCGAGTCCACCCAGATCTGGTTGCAGAGGCCAGGCACATCGAATCGGGTCAGGTTGGAACCGTCCAACCAGTCGGGACCGAGGGCGCCACCCCATTGCCCGGTAGACACCGGCCCCTTCTCAATGAGTAGCACGGAGTGGCCCGCCTCGCTCAGCCTGTCCGCCATGGGGAGGCCACCGGCGCCACCGCCAACCACGACGTAATCATACGTCTTGTTCGTAGGGATGGTCTTGCAAGCCGCAGTGGGCGTCGCGGTAGGCAGGCCCGAGGTGATAGTGGCGTTGCCAGTTGGGGTAGCACCGCCGCCGGCACAGGTCGTCGCCGTCGTGGTGGGCTTGGGCGGGAGCGCGGCGTACTCGGGGTAAGCAGCCACCGTGGCGTTGGCGAACGGGGCTCCGTACTGCCCGAACAGGCGGCGGTGGTACGGGATCGTGATCTCGTCCGGGCAGCCCGGGTTGCCGGGTGCCTCGTTGGAGGCGGCGCGGCCCAGGACGGTGGACCCCGTGCTCGTGGAGATGCTGCCCTCTGCGCCGTCCTGGCTCCAGACGAAGCAGTTCTGGCACCGGTACACGATCTCGAAGGCGGTGTCGTTGACCGTCGACGTGAGGGTCGTGAGGGTCGCGTTGCCGGTGTAGCGTACCGGTTCGGTGTATCCTGTGGCGAAGCGGAAGGAGTGGAGGACTTGGTCCTCAAAAGGCCATGCCACCAGGAGGAGAGCCTGTGTCATCTGGCCGGATTGGCCATGGGACAGTCCGCAGTATGCTGCGCCTGCGCCGGAAGGGGTTGTGCAACTCTGGGGGGGCCTTGGTTAGAGAAACAGGCCATGTCTCCGCATCGACGGGCTTGAAGTCTTACCAGGTATCCGATGTACTCATAACTATCAGTGGTCAATGCCGTATCTGGCAGCACAAGACCGAATGTGTAACCACCCTCATCAGTCCATGTTGGGAACGTGATGTTCGTCGAAGGGTCCGTGTACATGACAGGATCTTGTGCCCAGCATCGCTGCCCATCTGCTGCTTGTCAGTGAACTGCTTTGTTTGAGGAAAGGGTGAACAGAGCTGTGCTTACAAAAGGCGACCGCGGTCAATGCGACGCTGATACGTTTTGAGAGTTGCATCATGGAGTCGTCGTCACCACTTCTTTTGTCGGTCCGGCGAGATGGTGTGTACAGTTCTTTCCACAACCTGCAAGAGGCAGACATGGGAGACTGACTATATATGACTGGCCATATCAGCCGCCATGTCGAGCTGCTGGAAGCCAAGAGCCGCTGTCAAGCACCGTCCCCCCTTGGACCAGGATCCTACGTTGTTTGAAGGACCGGAATGGTCATTTGGGATGGTTAATCGCCGATAGGCCAGCCCCTTGTGCTACTCGGCGGGGTGGATCATTCCAGCCCTGGAGAAGATTATATTGCGCCAAAGGAGCAAGCCACATCGCGGGAGCCATAACTAGATTCCTTTGCTCCCGACAGACGGACGCGGCCCTGATTGCCGGGACAGGGCTGACTGGGGCCGCATAGGGTTCTGACGAGAGAGTCATGGCGCCTCCACCTCCAATATGCGTCGGCCCCGGAGGACTTGACCCTCGCCCCTCAGCCGCCGGGACAAGCGCTGGATCATCCGTCTCATGTCATCGTGCGTGGGGTCTTTTCATAGTGGCCTTCGTCCCTGTCCGGCCGAAAAGAGCAGCACTGGGTCTGTCCTGCTGGCCCCTTTTGTGAATTAAGGTGCGGTGTGAGCTGTAGGTGCATAAAGCCAAGGCTGACGGTCCCAGGGGCGCGGAAAGCAAGAAGCGACTAGTCGTCTCCATATAGGTACGTAGTAGCTGAACTCTGTTGGTCCCTATTCTCAAGATGGTTTTTCCGCTGTGGTTTTGCTCGGCGGGCCAGGGCAACCTGTTTGAGATTGAGCAGTCGAGCCCGGGGTCTTGGGGTGACGTTGGAATAAGGTGCAGCGATCGGCGTGCCCGCATCCCTGTTGCGGCGAGCCCTCCGGTTTGTTTCTCCTTGGCGGCGGATTCCGCGACGGTGTTTCAACTCCGGCCGCCTTTCTTTGGATAAATGATGATCGCTTGGCGCGCTGGCTCCTTTCTGGCACCTCCCCTCTGCCCTACCTGGTCATTCATTTATCCATGACAGGAACCAATACTTGCGCATCCATTACTCAAATCGTCCCCCTCGTCATAGATCACAGACCCGCTTTCAGCCTATGCAGCCTGGCCGCCCAGCATGACTCTGCGGCTGTTTAGGTACTTACTTAATGTTTACTCTCACTCAAAACACGCCAAGAATCCCGTTCATCCAAAGTACCAACAGCAATGGAGACCCGGACCCGTGACCAGAATATCCCCATATCATTATGTATTCGGCCAGCTCCAATTGGCGCTTCAATTTATGCGTTGAGTGGAGTTTCGATCTTATGTTCGTCCCCACTTGCTTTGAAAACAGAAAGAAGCATGTGGATATTTTGATCGTGTCTGTTTTGACTTTCGAAATCATCTGCGGCCGCTCCTCAATACTCTCCTGATATGAAAACCGCTGCAGCACCTGTCTATGGCCATACTCCCGTCTGGGCCGTCGAGCCGCCCAACCGACAGCGGCCATTGATTTTCAAGCCGCGGACAGACCAGGGGTCTGGTTCTTCTAGATGAGTTCTTTTAGGCAAGTCGCCTTCATACAAGTATCCTTTCCGAGTCTTCTCCCAATCATTCTCTTGTCCGCATAGTGTTCCAACATATGCTTCTCGCCCTGTGAGCCGCTTGGAGGAAGTGTGTATTGCATTGGCTTCTCTGGTGTCGATTGAGGGTTGAAGGAGCCATCTCCTGCGGCTGACCGGCTTCTCAAGGCTCAATCATGCCCGTCGTAAGCATGATGAAGCTAGGAACCGTCGATATCGACGAGGTGACCACAACCTGAAAGCATTGATCTCGGCTGGCACTGTTCTTGCGTAAAGTCCGGCGGCAAAGAGTTGCGTTGTTGTATGGAGGGCTCGGGGGTGGGGGCGGGGGGGTGAGAATCGTCGAGGCTATCGCATGAAGAAGACGTTGCCAATCCTCATGGCTGCGCGCTTAAGACGAAATTATCACCGGAGTGGGCAGTCACACGGGGGGTCGTGGCTGTGGCAGTGATTGGCACAACCAGAGTTGTGGTTGTTGGACACACCTGCAGGGTTTGGGGAGGCTTCACTTACATGCTTCTGCCACTCCCCACTACCCATGTGAAGGGCTTATAGGTCGACCAATTCCACCTGCTACCATCCGGAGCGCCTCCTACGCTGAAGCAAAATAGCTCAGTGGTAAGTTGGAGCGTTTCCGACCGGAGGGTCGTCCGTTCGACCCGAGTCCGGAAGAAAAAATCCCCAGGAGTTTCCATGGAACCCAGAGGACAGTATGCTCAATGTGGCGGAAGTTCCCTCTGGCAGTACATTGGCTCTGGAAGAAAGAGTAAAACCTACAACGGCATCACCAAAAAAAAATACAAACAAACAAACAAAACACAAGATGGGGTTTTCCGCCTTAAAAGGTTCTTTTTGGCATTCGCATCAACATGAGAGGTCATCAAATATGGATGCTAAGGTCTTTTCCTCTTTTCTGGTCTCTCATGTAGCATACGTGGCACTGTGGGTTTTCACTCAAGAATGCAAGAGCAGCAATGAGTGCTTTTGAGGTTGTACTTGGTAACTATGTGAGTACACCTTGCAGATCAAGAGGCATGCTCACCATTCTGCGAAATTCGAATACACTCAAGAAGCGGTTGCAACACATGAATGAGATCTAGAAGCGACTTGAGCAACTTGGAAGAGCGGAATGCCTTCAGGTTCAAATGCTAATTGCGGCCGCTACCCGCATCCCCGTGGGCCCTACGTATACCTAGGTAACAACAGCGTGTCTTTAATTTTGCATCCTTCCTCACAGCCTGGCCCTTCGAACAACAGCTAACCTTACAGGAAGCCCCCGGCAAGTTAAGGAGCCGGTTAAGGTTTGACAGTTGATGGAGCTGAAGGAAAGCTGAGGACGGCACAGTTATAGAACAAGGCTGAAAATTCGTAAACATGCATGTGTCAATTCTGATGCAATCAAGGCCACTGGATGCATTAAAAAATCTGATTTCACGCTATCTCCATGAGATCAAATGCTCCCAAATCGACTGACAATCCCCTCAAGCTCCTAAAGTCTTGATGACACACTCAAGTATCTAGCCATCGGCGGATTTACTCTGCCCAGGTGAACAACTTCCCAACCCTCCGTGCAATCACATGCACATCTTGGTGTTTCTGGTAGCGAACATTACTTGGCGTCCATCAACGGAGGCAGGTCGCCGAGAAAACAAGCTCGGTGGCTTGCGTCTTCCCGCAGAGCCGTGACACCCCCCCGTTTTACCCGTTTGGGCAAACCCACCCTCGTGCTTCCGCGATCTGCAAGGGCCGTGCGATGTTTGGTTGCATCTGTCAACATGCGGCGACGCACCCTTGCTTCGTTTGTCACGTTCACACGCTCGTTCAGACGACATCCTTACGACCTCATGATACTAAAGGCTTCATCTGCTGGCTGAAGAGGCCATTCTTCCAGGGCGATCCCAGCGCGAGCTTAGGTGCGGACCACCACGCGATCGTCCCGTCCTTCGAGTTATGCCCGACCCCCACGACCGCCTCTGTCGAGCAATCTCGGTGGGCTTAAATTGACGGTCACATTGCGGACGTTTTCAACTGCGCATCTGACCAGAGCCTAAACTGTGGCGCCGTCGAGCCTCGTCCTCATCCCCGGGAGCAGCTGGTCCTCGGCGCAGGCGCTGCCCGCCGAGGCGGGGCCGGCGCTGCTCCAAGGTGGCGAACCCAGACGGGTCGGCGGACAATATCGGTTTTGAACGTGCACAAGTACCTCGACGGCGACAACTTGGGCACGCACACTGAGTGCGTCACCAACAACATCGAGACTGCCTTTGGCCCGCTTGCGACGTGGCTCCGGGAGAACGGGGGCGGCTGGCCATCAACACCGAGACCAGGGGCGGGAACACGGCCAGCTGCCAGAAGGACCTGTGCGAGCAGGTCGCCTTCCTGTAGCAGAACTGGGACGTGTTTATAGGCGTCGTGGGCTGGTCTGCTGGCGAGCTCGACCAGACTTACGAGCTGGCCGAGACACCCACCCGCAATGGCAATGGCTGGACCGATACCTCGCTGGTCAAGGCGTGCCTGTTCAACAATTGATCGTTCCAAAGCCTTGTGCGCAACCAGAAGCGTTGTCGTCCCGACTTGGTGGACCAAAAATGTTCAAGAGTGTGGTTATTAACTTGCTGAGGTGGTGATGCTCCCAGACACAGCTATAAACCCATGTAATTGTACTTCTGCACTCGTTTCTGGGCGATGTCGAACCCCTTCCACTGCGGTTTGCAAACCGCGGGCCGTTTGAAATGCCCCTGCCATCTTCTGCGACCAACACGTCCCGTATTCCGAATTAGTCGCAAAATTCCTATCTCTGGGGCGACCTTGGCCGCAGAGTACAAAACCAAAATTGTGCGTGGTGCAACAGCTACCAAATCAATGCAGTGCCAAAAAGAAAGCCTAAAGCGGCGGGTATCATCATCAAGGCCATCCGCCTCCCATCACTCGCGCTTCCTGCCCCGCTGCTGCCGGGCAGCTCCTTGGCAAGACTGGCGGTGACGCTGCCCGTCGGCAAGAAGCAGCTCGCAGTGCCACAATTGTACCCGGACGGGCAGCATCCTGCAGTCGGTCCCGCCTCCGACGGGCACAGGGTCCAACCGCCGGCGCATGTGCCCTCAGATGTGGTGGTAGGAACGGCTGTCAGGGGGACGACGATGGTCCTGTCACCGGAGATGATAGTGGTGGACACCGTCGACGGGCAAGACGTGACCTGGCAATCCCGGCCGGTCTGGCAACAGCCCCCACCGTAGACGGCCGAGCAGGCGTAGAAGCCTGTGGGGCAGTAACCGGGAGGCGTGGTCAAGGTGCTTATCGAGGTTGGGCGGACGGGTGCTCCTGGGCCGGTGGATGTCTCCGTTGAGGACGTCTCCGCTGAGGTAGACGTCGCCGTAGTGGAGGACTCTCTGGTGCTGGTTGAGCTCGAGCTCGAGCTCGTCCTGGTGCTTGTGCTGGTTGTCGTGCTGCCCGATGGCGTGACAGTGACCGTGACGATGACCGTCGTCGGAGAACCGTCGGCCGTGGAGGTCAGGGTACTTGTCTGAGTGACGACAGTGGCCGTAGCAGTCGCACTTTGCACGCCTGGATTTTCGTTAGTGAGACGCTTCGGACATGGAATGCAACGGCTCCACACTCACATCCAATGCTCGCACAGACGAAGCCAGGAATACAACATCCGCCACCAATCTCTGAAGGACAACCCTGCTGGGATCCCGAGCAGGCAATTGAGCCAGTGCAACTTATTCCTTCTGGACAACATCCCACTGGCCCCAGGCCGGTGTCTGTGATCTGCACACAATCCGTCCCTGACTGGCAACAGCTGTTAGGGTAGCCGATGGCCGAGCAGTCCGATGTTCCGGTGGGACAGGCGAACTGTCTCTTCTCGAGTCTCGCGACGACATCCTTGGCCATTTGGAACAGGCGCCACCCGCTTGTCTTGCCATCATTGCCCCTCGCTGCGAGCTGCGACTCAAAGTGTGGGGCCAAAGGAGCACGGAATGAGATCGCAGCCGACGAGTTGGCTGCCAGGAGCTCCTCTTCTTTAGCATCCAAGATTCCCTTGGCTTTCATGGCCGGCTGGGCTCGCATCCCAATCTGGCTCACTTGTTCCTCCTCGCCGAATGCGTAGTACTCGTGCAGCAGCTTCTCGCCTGCGTCGCGGCTCATCTTTCGAATGGCCGTTGGGAGTCGCTGCGCGTGGGCCTGGCCATGGCCGATCTGAGCTGCCACAAGCAGCAGCAGCAGCAGTGGCAGCAGCGAGGCTGGCAGCCGGACGAGACTTGTGAGTGGTCGCATGCTGAAGGCGACCCTCGGGGGCTGACGCCAAGAAGGCACGCGATGCACTGAGATAGGCGACGGGGTCGATCACTCCCGCCAGAATCCGAGCAAGGCCTGAGCTTAATTCGCGAAACCGACCATGACAGACGCTGGGAGAGCCGATGCAGGTGCCTCAATAGGGTTGACAATTGGGAATTGAGTTGAAGGCTGCAGGTTGGATGCGATGATGAGGTGGCAGTTGTGGCACCCTGTCTTTTGAGGTGCGTTAGTGGGCAAACCGGGTCCTCACTGTTACGAGGTGGCTGGGAAAGGCGATCATGAGTGGATCGATCACCAAACGGCACACTGACGTTTCACCGATGCCAACAGGGGAGCATGCTGGGAACCTATGCCTCTGAACGTCGAAGGTGCCGCCTCTCCTTCACATCTGATCTGCTGGCTCTGGTATCGGCGCGATGGGCAGAAAAGACCGTCGACGTCCGACCAAATCTCTCGCATCTTGCATGTGCATGTGCAGCTGCAGCTGCAGCTGCTGTGGGTCAGCCGGATCCTGTAGCAGGGGTCAGAAACCCAGCCCCTAACCCTTACAATACATTGTAGGGGGAAAGAGGGGGTTTCCTACCAGCTATAACAATTATCACTATAAATAAACTACAAATAATATTAAAAATATTTATTCATTTATTTATTTATCTACTTGTGCTGAGTATGTAGGAATCTATCATCTAACACTGAACCGCAAAAGCCTCACGTGCTGTTCTACTGCTGCGGGCCAAACGATCGCCGTATCTTATGAAAAGAAATGGGATGGCCCCCATCACCAGTGCAATAAAACCCAGCACTGACGGCGCCCAGTGGACCCCGAGGTTCGTGTACATGCTGTTGGCCGCAAGGGGCAGCGTGATTGCTCCGACAGACCTCGTCATGCTGGCAGCTGCATGCGCCGAGGCCGAGTACTGGCGGAACACGTCGGTCAAGTAATTGATCATGCCCATGAAAAGCAGCTGGAAGCCGCATGCGAAGAAGATACCGCTCAGCATGGGCACTATGGGAGATACCGACGGCCAGACTGTCCAGCCGAGCCAGAACAGGGAGATGACCATGCTGGGAATTCCAAGTCAGCAACGTGCCACGCATGTAAGTAACTGGCCGAGAGATAATCACCAAGGAGATGCTGCGCATGCGAGGGGCAGTCTGCGATAGATTTGGTTTCTTGTCCAGCTGGCCCCTGCCCGGGTTTGTTGATCATGATACCGAGTGAAGGCACCGAAAATGAACAATGCAATGACTAGACCAACCGCCTCTGCGATGCACCAATTAGAAAAGATTTTGGCTTCGAAGTGATGGAAAGAGCATGGACTTACGTGGTATGAACGCGAGTTGGGCAATTCCCGGGGAAAGTCCATAGAAACCTTGGAAAATGACAGGATATGCCTGGAACAAAAGGTAAAAGATGGCGTATGCCAGCGCCAAATATGCAGAGGTGCAAAACACGATCGGCTCGGTGAAAAGCAGGGTGAGCGGGCGCAGAAAGATCTTTTGGACGTCAAATGGCTTCAGCTCCAGCTGCTGACCGCTCTCGACATCCTCGCCGTTCCTCTTCCGCCTCTTCATGATAGCGTTATTGTGAAGGACTGGCGCATACGTCTCAGGAAGTGCAATGACAATGGGTAGGCCCAGAGCCGCCACCATCCCGGCAATCCAGAACGGCCAACGCCATGACAACGGGGACGAGAAACCGGAGATGATGGGGCCAACCAATGGTCCGATGGTTGTGACAGTCATGTAAAGGGCCATGGCGTTTCCCCGAACCGAAGCGTCGTCGAAGATGTCGGCATAGAGCCCGCCCAGGACACTGGTCGGAGCGGCGGCGTTGATTCCGCAGAAGAGACGAAACACAAGCAGTGCCGGGTAATTCGGGGCTCCGCTGCAGGCGAGCATGAAAACGAGGTAGCCCAGAAAGGTACCGATCAGAACTGGCCGGCGCCCGATGTACTCGCTGAGGGGAGCAAAGACGAGAGGACCGATGACATAACCCATCATGAAAAGTGAGTTGAGAAGGATTAGATGAATGCGGTTGGTGACTCCAAAGTGGTCGCTGATCGCATCCAGAGCGCCAGAGGGCATTGATGATCCCAGATTACCATTGAATGTGCATGTGAATCCGGCGATCACAACGTGAAGTTTTCGCAACTGGGTCCCGTCAGAAAAATTGAGCACTCAAAGTGAGTTGTACGATCTTGGGGCTTGTGCTTACCGATGAAAACTTGGTTGCATCCACGACTGCAAGGCTCTCTTTCTCCCAGGACGGGTCATCGGAAAGATTCCCCTGACCTCCAACCTCAACATTAGACCGCTGCTTCTCCATAAAGCCACCACTGTCACGTTCAGCTTCATGACCCATCTCGATAGTGTTGTCAACAGCACGCTATTACTCCAAATTCATTAAGAGAAAGTTCAAACGCTGTTATTAAGTCGGGATGCCAGCAACGCCTTGTGAAGAGGAAACTGAAATACGAGGACAATGTCAGTTATTTATTCTCATCTTTAGATACTTTGTGATTCACTGGCATATGGAGAATTGGTAAAACTGGAACCTTTCCCTTGTCTCGGTCCTTTACAAGTGGTCCAGCGGCGAACGGTGCAAGTCGATTGGCTAATATTGCCGAACCTCTGTTTCCAAATACCGAATCGCTGACAAAGCGGGTCACCCTTTCAAAGTGATTGGCTATTATTGCCGAGAATGTGGAAATGTTCATCAGAAAACTTCCGAGTGCCACACGGTTGCTCCTCCATCAACCGCAACAGAGACAAACTTCCGAGTGCCACCAAGCGAATTCTCCCGGTTCTGCCATGCTATCGTTTCGACCATTGGGGCCACGTCGACGAGCAGGACCCTCATATCGTCAGTTCATCGTAAATGGTGACAGAAGGGCCTGCACCGGCACGACCGGTAAGACGCAGGGCGCATGCAAGCCCGATATCGAAGAAATCAAGAACCAGTAGGACCCCGATCTCGGAATTACCTCTGTGACTCTGCGTTGTCAGTCTGAGAACCCCAGCCTAACATTGCAACAGACGGGAAAGCTTGTCTGACTTGTCACCGTAAGAAAATCAAATGCGATATCCGTGAGAAGGGTGCGCCGTGCTCCAACTGCCAGGCGAAAAACTTGTCCGACTGCCAGATTTATGAGAAGAGGAAGGGAAGGCCACCTCATGCACTGTCCTTGGACCGGACTGCTGCCGCCTCCAATGTGCCAATTCAACCTCGGCCGGTTGCCTTGCAGTCCGCAACTGCACCGCCGACGCCGACGCCGACTCGATCGAGCCCGTGGACGGACACTGCTGCCAGGCCTGTTCCTCGGCCAAACTCAGCATGCGATGCTATCGCTCATGCTGAGAGGGGCAGTGAAGATGCAACACGCAACATGGCCGATTTCCTGAACAGGCAGGACGCCGAGAACCTAGAAATAACCCGTTGCGGCCGCCTCTTCTTCATTGGGACAGAATTTTCAAACCTACATTACTTGGTCCGGCAGCGCTCGAGGCTGTCGGAGCAGAAGGTGCTCCATTTCGGAAGCCACATGCACCCACTGCCTCACAACATTCCTTCGGTGCCAGCAGAGATCCTCGAGTTACCACCAAAACCCTTGGCTGATGAGCTCGTCATGGCATACTTCATTCATGTCAATCGGGGATTGCCTATTGTCGATGAAGAGGACTTTATGAAGCTTTACAATGGCCACGAAGGCACTGGTCACTTCCCGACGTGCCGGCCACAATGTAGACCAGTGTCGTTGTTGTTACTGAATGCCATCTTCCTCGTCGGCGCACGTGTTCTGGACTCAGCGCGAGAGGATCTCAAGTCGCTCAGACCCATCTTCTTCAGGAGGACCAAGGCGCTTTTCGACAGTCGCTTGGAGCAACATCGTGAGACTTACTTGCAAGCCTCTCTCCTCCTGACATGGCAGTGTGATGATCTCGAAGACATCATTTCCAATACTTGGCACTGGGTAGGCGTTGCTACCAGAACGGCATTTGGGCTGGGAATGCACAGAGATGCAAGGCCTTCCAGTCTCAACGCCATGGACAAACGTCTTTGGGTTAGGCTGTGGTGGATTCTTTTCCAATTTGATGTTTTGGTGTCCACATCTCACGGCCGGCCACAGGCCATGTAAGTCTCTGCCATGTATTGCGCAGGGTCTCTTGCTTTGCTGATGGCCCCTGATTTTAGCAACCTCGATGAATCCGACACACCGCCACTTGAAAGGCATCATTTCCAGGGCCTTATCAGTCCAGAGCTCGAATTCACCATGGGCCATACCCGCCTATGCATCATCTTCTCGAGAGCAATGAGAAAGAGAGTCGCCCTGCGATCTACACCTGCAGACAGAGCCGCGGCTACTGCAGAGGCTGACGCAGCTCTCGCAGACTTAATCACACAGCTTCCCGAGGAGCTTCACGACCTCAGACCCGACCCAGACCCTTGGCAGGCAATGTTTCATTTGACCTACAACAACTTCCTAATCTTACTTCATCGGCCATCACCCAGCCAAGACCCCGGAAGTTCCTCAGCAGCAGCAGCAGCAGCAGACACAGACTTGAGTATTTGCTGCGATGCTGCGAGCACAATATGCTCCGTGTTTGAGTCTCTCAGGATGAGGAACGTTTTGGACAAGCTCTGGATACCAAGTATCCATGTGCTCTTCACCGCCCTGGTGCATGTATCTGACCAGATGCGCTCTGCCAACCCACTTATCGTAGCCAAGTCTAGACGCCTCTTCGACTCGCTGCTTCTCACTTTGCATGCTCTCAAAGGACAGTGGTTATATGCGCAGAGCCTGTCGGCCTTATTTGAAGGTATGAATGCGACCGGTTCTTGGCGGACTCCTGTCAAGCCGGCCAGCGGGGCTGGGGAGGGTGACGCCTCTCGACCCAGCGGTGGCTCCAGCTCCTTCCAGCTTCAAGAGCATCTTCAAATTGGCGAGGGCCCTCTCAACGGCTTGACTACAAACTTGGCAGCCGTTGGCCAGCCTGAACATGGACATTCCGCGCAGGACTACTCGGACCATGCTGGTCTCGATGCATCAGATCCCAGACGAATTTTGTCTCGGCAACATGGTTCTGTTGCTGGCAATATGTCACAGGCCAATCAGATCTACGGCACCAGCGTCGCTGGGGATGAGCTAGGCCTGACTGGAGACGTGGACGACATGGACATACTGCAATTCCCGTCGGCACTGGAGCTTCTTCTTGCCGGCGTCGGCAATGATTTTGGCTTTGACTATTGCAATTGAGTGGGCAGTTGACTTTCCTTAACAGCATATAAAAATAACGCTAAAATAATTATATGCATGAATTAATTGAAATTTATAAGCTCTAGCCCAGTTTAACGGGCGTCCTAATATCATCCATTATGCTGAAGTGGCTCCCTGTTCCCAATCATAGCCTGGACAAAATCTTGACACTCTTGGCATCGCTGATGTATACAGAGAAGGACTATGATATCTGGCTAATACAATAATGATTCGACTTTGTTTTCATCAATCACTATTGAGAAATAAAGAGTGCAGAAATACTGTTTCAATTGTTGGATCTGCTCTGCTGGGACGAAATAATAGTCAATGTACTAACGAAACAGAAGGGAGTATATAGAAGTTGACAGAAAATAGTCTTTCGAGGTCTTTTCAAATTACAATTGTTACCAACTTTTGGACAGGCACGAGTGCAGACATGCTGACTGAACCTGCGAATTGCAGGGACTGTGATTGATAATCAGTATAAGTATCTAAACTTTGGCTGTAGAATTGATAGAAAAGCAATCCTTAGGAACTATTTAGGCTACCAAATCAATTCCTTAAATTCCTTAACTATGTGGCTTGCTACAAATTGACAGGGACACCCGTATTGGCAGAGAGGTTGATCTCTGGCATAACGAAGCTTATAGAAATATTGGCAAGACATGCAGTATGCCTTGACTTTGTGGGTGGACCATATCACCATGCCCGAAAGTCTAGCCAGCGCAGCAGAGCCGGGAGTCTTGACGACCTTAGCAGCGAGGAAACTTTGGGACCGCAATTTGAATAATCGGCATTGGCCCCAATATCCCCACCAGTTGTCGCTCATCACACCAAAGATGTCGACGGCGGCCTTGGCGGCCACGTCGTACCCGACAGTTGGGAGGCAGGGTTGCCGAGCCGCTGGCCAAGGACGGTCCGAGAGTAAAAAGGGGCCTTTGCTAGCCTTGTCACCAATGTCCGGCGGCGCAGCTGCGCCACCGCGCCTCCGGTGGAAAAGATTTTAATAAACAATCTGCGCTAAAGCAGTACTCAAGCGCGGCAGTCAAGTGCCGGTGATGCACTGCTACGGTGTCAAAGGGCTGACGTGCCCAGGAGACACGGTCGTAGCCACGTTTCTCTGTCAGCCTCTGATCCGGCAGCCTTGGAGTGATTAAAGGCACATCGAGGGCCATACTCGGCGTGCTTGGCTGCGTCTATTCCAGGGTGGGGCGGTCAGCTTTACGGGCGAGCCCAGCCTGGGTAACATGCTATTTATCTTGGCCGTCCCCAGAGACTGGTGACGACCCCCTTACCAAGACCAACTTACGAGGATCAAGGACCCTTAAGCAGTCTTGTCCGACTCGTGATCCGCGTCGGCTATTACTTGGCAACTCATGTTCAGCATACTTGGCCGCGATGATGCTTACAATTTGTTTATGTCAAACTCAGGCTTGTTCGTATTTGCGGCTGACGAGGTGTATGATGGAGCAACTTGGCATGGGCCAGCCGCACGCCATTCCACAATTCATTAGGTACGCGATTAGGATTCTTGAATCAAATCATCGCCATTATTCCTGTCCTCTCCAAGTGCACTGAAAATACCAGCCGCTCTGATGTCCGGGCGCCAGTAGTTGCTCTTGGTCTCCCACCCTGGCCACCCTGCTCAGCGGAACATACACACGTCCGCTCGGTAAACAGATGACGGCAAATGTTTCCTGGCAGCTTATAAACAACGTGCGTCCCCAGCATGCCAGCGTGACATTGGATGAACTTAAGTCTCCACCGGTATTTTCCTTTACACTGGCATACGGACTCCACGTCGATCATTCGTTACCACCGGCAAAATGATGTTAAAGTGGACTATGCCCCTGCGCATAGCAGCTCTTATATTCTCTCTTGATGCCGCCCTTGCATGTGCCCAAGACACATCCAGCCAGAGCACTGCGGATGCAACTTTGAGTGCCGCTACGACCACATCAGTTCCGGCTGTCACTGTCACGCCAAGCCCTAACAACAACAACACAACAGACACGCCACCATTAAGTAACTCCGCGGTCCTTGGTGTCAGGCAAACCATCCTCTGCATCGTTCCCACCGGGGACCAATGGGTTGCAAGCTTCGCCGGCATTTGCACATTGGGGCTCGAGGGACTCGGAATTTCTTACGAGGTCCTTACGTTCCCCCAAGCCGGAACCGCTCTGCCGACGCTTGAACAGGACGGCTACGGCAACTATGGCGGTATCGTGATACTCAAGGAGCTCGCGTATGAGTACAACGAGCCCGGGCGGACAGGCTGGTTCAGCGCCTTGACAGACGCTCAGTGGACTGCGCTATATGACTACCAGGTGAAGTATGGCGTGCGAATGGCTCGTTTGGATGTGTTCCCCACGCCGCAGTTCGGTGTCACCGTCAGGGCGCCGGGAGGCTCTTCGGCCGCAGGTCAACTCTGGTCTTTCACAAACCTGACGGGCTTCGAGAGCTCTGGAATCAAGGAGGGAGGCACTGTCGCCATGGATGGTCTTTACTACTACGGCGCAGACGTTACCGATGCCGCGACCACCTACCCTATCGCAAAGCTGCACGCTGGACCGGCATTTTCGAGCGATGCCACGGCTGCTGTCATCAATTCTATCTCACACGCCAATGGCACGCGACAGCAAATGGTCTTCTTCACCAGTTTTGCTGCTGGCTGGAGCCAAGCCTCCAACTTCATCCAACATTCGTGGATCAGCTGGATGACACGTGGGCTGTACCTCGGTCAAAGACGGGTGTACCTGGGCACACATATTGACGACATCCTCCTGTCAACCACAATCTGTAAGTATCAGTGTGATCTCTCAGGCGTCAGTGCTTCATGCCTCACACTCCAAGACATATTCAAGAAATTCAACTAGAACCCCGGAAGAGAGTTACTAACATATCACAGATGGCACCACAAGAGACTTCCGCTTGCGCGTGGCTGATGTTGAAGCCCATGCAGCTTGGACAAGGGACATCAATTCGCGCATGCCCGCCGGGTCTGATTACTTGATTGAGATGGCCTACAACGGCAACGGCAATATTGAAGAGGCTGTGCAGGGATCCTATGGTACCGACACCTGCACCCCAGAGTCAAACGTCATCACGGCACCCAAGCCTGTCCTCGTCGATCAGGAGTTCAAGAAGCCTATTGGATCTGGCGAGGATGCCTGGCCCCCAGAGCAGACCAGCTACACCTGGTCTGAGCAGTGCGAGAACCTCGACCCCCTGGCAACTTACTTCGCCACCCACTTAGACGAGTTCTACCACGTCAGCCACACATTCACGCATCTGGCGCTGTCCAACGCCACTTTCTCAGACGTGGACAAGGAGATCCGCTTCAACCAGATCTGGTTCAACAACACAGGTTTCTCGGGCCACCCCAAGTTCTCCCCCCAGTCCCTCGTCCCGCCACAGATCACGGGCCTGCACAACGGCGACGCCATCCGCGCCTTCACAGGCAACGGCATCATCTACGTGGTGGGCGACAACACCCGCCCGCGCCTGCTGAACACGGAGCGCCCCTTCTGGACCCTGACGACGACCGAGGAGCGCAACGGCGCGGCCGGGCTGGAGATCATCCCCCGGTTCGCGACCAACATCTACTTCAACTGCGACGACGCCGCCTCCAACACGGCGCTGTGGCAGAACGCCCTGGGCCAGACGAGCGGCTTCGACGGCATCATGCAGATCGAGCGCATGGCCGCCGCGCGCAACCTGCTCGCGCTCCGCCACGACCCGTACATGTTCCACCAGGCGAACCTGCACGCCGTCGACACGGGCGTCGTCCAGACCGCCGCCCGCTCGTACACGAACCTCTCGCTGCTGCAGATCTGGGTCGAGGAGCTCGTCGACGAGATGACGAGGCTGGTCAGCTGGCCGATTCGCACGCTCAAGCAGGACGAACTCGGCAGGGCGTTCGTCGCCAGGCGGCAGAGGGACCAGTGCCAGCCCGCGCTGAGGATGGACTACTCGGCCGACGGGAACACGCTCGTCGGGGCGACTGTCTCCGCCACGGACGGGAACTGCCAGGTCGAGATTCCGGTCACGTTCCCTGGCGCGGTGAGGGATACCAAGGGCGCACGGTCTGAGCAGATTGGGAGTGACCCTTTGACGCTCTGGGTGAGGCCCGGCGGTGCGAGCGTGTCCTTCGAGCTGACTACGCCGGTGTCTGTGAGGTAATATTGTCAAGATGTAGTTACCTAGGTATGGGGTAGGAGTTTTAATTCATAATGAAAGGTTAGCTTTAATGTTCATAATCAGTATTCAGCTTCAGATCTCTCTGAATTTCGCCTCGATCTTCCATGTCCATGTGGCATTACTACAGTTTGGAATACTATGATCCGAGAGAGTCGGATGGCACGAGGGATAGGCAGTAAACCTCGGAGTGAGTTTGTGGCATTGCAGTCCTGTACGATGTCATTAACTCATGTTCGGACAACGCTCATCGAGTTCTTCAGGGTCCCCGCCGCCACCGCTTTCCTCCCATCAGGAGTCACAGCAAGAATTCATTCATTTCATTTGAGTGTCCAGTGACAGTAGGTTCGCGGCGGCTCATTCTTACACAGTGGCCTCAGAAGGCTGCCCACAGTGGGTTGAGCTTACCCAGGTATTGTCCTCAGACATTAATTACTTACTCCATGCGAGCCACAAAATCGACCTTATCCGTTTTCAACCTGGGTACCTGGGTACCTGGGTATCGAAGCCCTCCCCACCTCTCATATTCTCATAATATTCAGTGTACTGGATTAAACGCCGCACTTTTGGACTCCGCACTTGTCTTTTCAGGTCAGCAAAGAAGCTCAATGTAGCATGAAAGAGAATAACTTACACCAGCGGGGACAAATTGCCCGTCAGTCGTATCGCCGCCCTCTGTGACGAGCCGCGGTAGAAGGGACGGCAGCGGAGGATAGATCGGTATGGCCTCGGGACAAATCGCTTTCAGGTACTCCAGCGGCGTGGTTGCCGCGTCCGTTGATGGCGGACGACTCGGCGAAGGTGCCACGTACCTCCAAATTTATTCTATTCATGATGACGGGATATTGTAGCAGGAGGAGGCACGTCGCAGTGCAGAGCGCGGTGGCGGTCGTCTCACTTCTAGCTGCTACAAAGTGCCAGCTGTGGGCGGCGAGTTCGATGTCTGACAGCTTGTGGCGCTCATGGTTACGCTGCTCGAGAATTTGAGTGACGATGTCCTTCCGGGTTATATGTCATTTGATGCTTCTGGAACTCGTCAAGCAATTCAATTAGTCATGTGTTATCTGTGTGATGAGCCGACTTGTTTATAACATTGAAGCTCGATGGCATAATCCCCATTTCTGGCGCTTGGAACAGTGTCGTGATTTCCTTGGGCAGAAAGATCACGATGATACTCCCAATCAATGGGATGCATGGGAAACGGCTGAAAGTACCCATCATTTCTGGTATAACTCGGTATATTACTGCCGGTGCCCCTCCGTTACCACATGGTTCTTTTACGGCCAGCTATGCCGCCCTGGGCATCAGTCCAGAGTGCTCTGTAAAAAGTTTAACCAAGCCTTCCATATTTCTCTTTCTCGCTAACGAAACCAATATTTGGTCCACCCTTTCGGGCGCAGACGGGTCTCGTGGATCCGCTCCAGCCTTGAGCAGAGAATCTATCAACCTTATCACGTAGTGGTCGGCCGTCCCCGAGTATGCTATCATGGCTTCCTTGAGCAGGAAAAAACTGTGCCTTCGGCGAGCCCGGTTTGGATCCGCACCCGCCTCCAGAAGAGGCTGTACCACCGAGTCGACCGAGGCCGCGTTCCGAATTGCAGTCCAGAGAGGTGTGTCGCCATGCCAGTCCGGCTCGTTTGGATCGGCACCTCGGCTCAGAAGAACATTGACGAGGAGCCTGGACCTGTACGGGTCTGAAATCTTTGCCTCCAACACGTGATGCAGCGGTGTTTCCCCTGCCGCGTCTCGGGTGTTGACATACTCAGCATCCTCGTCCAGCGCCAACCGATAGATAATTTTGTCAAGCTCTGCATTCCAGTCACCCGCAGCGAGGCCGGCGTGCAGTGGCGCTGGGAATCCAGGAGGCTCGTCCCAGTAGCCACAAGATAGCATCTTGCACGCTATCGTGAGGGCTGTCTGGTGAAGCTGATAGCTCCGCCGGTAGTTGTTCTGGATCTGCTTTTCTTGCCAGCCGGAGATTTCTCGCAGTCTCGCGGCGATGATCCAGTTGCCAGTCTCTTCTGCGATTTGAGTGGGACTTCCGCCGAGCCGATCGAGTGCCGCGCCATGGCGAAGGAGCTCCAGACAGACTCGTGTCCGGCAGAGCCACAGCGCGGCCTCGAGGGGGTAGCACGTTGCCACGAAGCTTGGACTGTCTGTGTGATGTACCATTGCGAATGGCCCGATGTTCGGATCTGCTCCGAGGCGCAGGAGATGGTAAACCCAGGCGTCACTCTTCAACTCGATGGCTTTCCATAAAAGCGTTGTCCCTGCGAATGTAGGCGTGTTCACAAGTCCTTGACTCGCAAGGCTCTCCACCTCTTCCCAATGTTCGTTGTCTAATGCCTGCTCGATAGCTGACCTTTCAAATAGCCTATCTGCCTGCAATTGGTGGAACTTGAACTTCATGTCCGGGCGAATGGCTATAATCTCCTGGATGGCCACTTGTTTGTTGCTTCGAAGCAGGGTCTCGAGTGTGACTCCAAGTTCATCCTGGTCAAGAGTTTCTCGGATGGATGGATGAAAGAATATCTCTCGAATGAATGTTCGCTCATCGTTAACGGATAAGGCATTTTGGCATATTCTCCTTGTCAGAATCTCGATGGGTGAAGAATCCAATACGGAATGCCGCGCCATAGGGTCGGCGCCTGCTCCCAAAAGGTACTTGATGCTGCTGGCAGTCGATGGCATTTCGATAAAATGCAAGTTGTTCAGGTACTGGGCAAGTATATCTCCAAGCCAACGGCCATGAATAGTATCGTGTATCTCGAGGTCAAGCACGATTTTTGCGAACAGGCGTCGAGGCAGATCGCATTTTGCAAGCAGGATACGGAACAATGGCCCGTGTGCGTGATCGATTGCCCATGACATGGCCGAGAACGTGTCTACCTCCGCGTCTGCGTACGGCGGTTTGACTGCGGGTACGCCACCGTCCAACAGTCTTAAGAAGAGCCCCCAACTCTGCTTGCAGTATCGAAGCTCTGCGTCGAAGAACCTCGTATGCATTATCCAGTGGCTTCTGGCATAGGGCGCGAAACAGGTCGGGTTTATGTCTGGCTGGCTGCGAGCAGCTTGTATCTGCGCAAGGACTTGGCCGATATCGATTTGAGAAGGTCGCGCGCTTTTTTGCTCTCGTGATCGGATGTGTTGAACCAAGCGACTGACGTGTGGGAAAGAGATCTGCGTTGTTCCGATGACATTGTCTAACACGCCAAGGCTTTGGAGATTCCTCGTTACTGCGACTCGTGAGTCCAAGACGGGGAGGTGGAGATATGTGACACATGTTGCCCCCATGAAATTCTCGGCATCTTCGACCGTGAAGTGATATGGTGCTGTTCTTTGACTTGCCGCCGGCCCGAGGAGATGTTGGATGACACTATGGTGAATGAACCGGACCCTTCCATCTTCTTCGTCGAGGTCGAGCAAATTCCCCCCACAGAGCGTTATGAGTTGCGAGCCATCCTTGGCCAACTTTTCAGGATGCCACATGGGCTCACCGGGACTAACGCACAATGCGACTCTTATCTCGTCGAGATTCAAGGGAGTGACGGCTGCCATGACTAATTTCATGATCCTGCCTTCATATTGCCGATCTGAAATCGCCCCAAGAGCTCGCTCGAAAGCTTCCGGCAAATCTTTTGGGAGATGGGTTATGAGGTTCAAGATGTGGTCATCGGTGACGACGATGTCTGAATTGGCAGGGAAGATTGTGTCAAGCTGGAGCGAAGCCCACAAATACCTATTTACCGTTGTTTCAGTAATACTTCTTTCGCCGAGGGGTTATTGCTTCCTCACATTCCTTGGGCACCTAACATGAGCTGTTTCTTTACTAAATCCTCGAGGTCGGGGCTCAAATGTCGGGTAGTGTTCCTCCTGGTGACCTCTTTCTCGATATAAGACTCAAGCTCCGCGTCATGGTTGACGTCGTCGTGTGATATCAAGAAGTCCGGCGCCAAGTGTTGCTTAGCAATATGTTGGAAACGCGAATCAGAGCGACTGGAATAGCAGAGAAGAACAGTGCGGTTCTGTGCCAACCGGAGAAGGCCGGAGATCACATCATTTATGTCAGCGTCAGAGCAGTCCTCCAGGCCGTCGACGATAACGATATGAGTCCTGTCCGTGGGAATCAGACCCAGGACAAAATCAATGATGCTCTCCGGATCGAAGGTGTTGATCATGGCATCGAATTGCTTGGCACCTTTCCAGACCATGGCTTCTGGTGGCAGGTGGTCCAGCAGAGTGAAAGCAACACTCCCCAAAACGCTTGTGGCTTTGAGGCTCGATGGTTCTTGAGATGCACAGAATGCATGTGCACATGGCTGATCGAGGTCCACTCGCGAAACCATGTTTGCCATGGACACGGTTTTCCCGCTCCCCAACTTGCCACTGACGCAGAGGGTCGCAGACATCTGCATAGACCTCCAGTCCTTGTAACCCGGGTGATCAAATATCCATTCACATGTGCCTTTCTTGCGCTGGCGCCTCCAGCGTGTTTCGAAGTCGCCCTGGGAAGGCGATAGGCGCTGCAGGATTCGCTGTTTTAGATCGTGGGATCTGCCTTTTTCTGCGCCTGTAGCCATCTTCATCGCTAGGGCCTGGCTTTGCTGCTGGATCAGACAGCCCCACTGATCCAGCTCCTTTTGAATGGATCCGAACTCCGAGTCGAAAGACGATCCTATCGATGAAAACAACTGTGCGCCGCTGGTCTTTTGGCCGAAGACAACAATTTTGTTGCAGAGCTTCATGAGAACGACCAGGTACTCGCAGAAGTATGTCTGCAGTAGTTCTGAGCGGGGAAAGAGCTGGGCGAAGTCCTCATGAAGTGCCCAGGAGGTACCGAGCCTCATAAACAATGTCGACAGCTTCTCAAAATAGCTCAGGTAGTTCGTGGCAATCTTGAATGAAAGAAGCATTTCAGCACACCAGTACATGGTAGCTCGGGAGGCATCCTGCGGAACGAACTCACACTCAGCGACAGCCTCACGGCACTCCACACCCCCGTTGCGATGAGGTTCTGAGAACCCCCGATGAGAACATCGCCGATGCTGGCGAACGTCTGGATTCGAGACAGGAAGCCTCCGACCTTCGTTCCATGTGGCCTCCAGGACCGGTGTTGGCGCGCCCCCACCTGGTTGATTTCCTCGGTGACCTTAATAACGTCCCAGCCCGACACCTGGCTCCTCTTCGCGGTCTGCAGGCGGCGGAATTCCTTTCTGCGCTCATCGTCGAGCGACTGCGCGAAGTTCGAGATCTCCAGCCCCAGGCGCACCTCGGGCTTCAACTTGCCGCTCAGGACGAGCTGCTTCGACACCCGATCCATCGGCGCTGTGGGCGGTCTGCGTGAAGCTGACGGGCTGCATGTGACTGAGCAGTGTGACCAGGCAGAACACGGATATTCCTGCTCGGCGATGCGTGCATTGCAACGAAAGAGCGACTTTGACCTGACATTGGCAGTATAACTGCATGCAAAACTTGAAGCTGTGCAGACCGATTTCCGCCGATGTTGCCAGGCACCCCTCAAGGTACGCCGTAAATCCTGAGTGGCACAAAGATGACTGCATGTAAGATATGCAGTGCAAGCGCCCTGCTTTATCCAATCGGCCATTCAGCCCTCCTGGGCGCAGCCTGCTGGAGACCCCATCAGCAGTCATGGGTGCTATCAATTGTGCAGATGCAAGTGAAGGATGGAAATGGAATGGTGCGCCTACGCCCACTTGCACAGCCGCCACCATGCGCACTTGATTCGGATGCTTAATTACACTTCGACATCCACCCCAAGTTGGTCACTTTTATAACCTTATAATATGTGCACTATATACAAAACCTGAGAATATCAGTTAATCACGTGAATTGAATCTGAAGTTCGGATAGCTCAGCGAGTTTGTGTATCTGAATTGCCTCTACCAGAAGGGCGCGAGAATTGATAAACGAGCACACGTTGACAAGTGAATCTTGGTATAGGCGTGGGTGATGCGCTGTAATCCAGCGGTGGGACCGAGGGGCGGGACCTTGGCAAGGCAGATAGATCCGTGACGTTTCACAAGAGGTCGCCAGCACCAGGAAAGAGCTGCGCATGTTGAGCACATTGCTGGAGGGGCCTTCCTGGAAAAGGTATTGCCATGAATACTACAGAAACAAAAATATCTATCTCATCGCGAAGCAGAGGGGCAAAGGGCACGCGAAAGAGCCCCGAGAACGCTACCATCAAGAAACCCTCTCTCCCCTTAACTTTTTGTCCCGCCTCAACCGTCGAAAACGAAATGCACCTTGTCCGTCTCCTCAACCGCATGCTCAACAGACTACTGCATCTTCTCGTGGGTGGCCATGAGGGAGCCTGCAGCCATGCCGTTAGCCATCGTGCACCCTTGCAAAGAGCAACGTCAATGTCTGTTGTTTGGGGCTTACCAATGAAAGTTGTGACCAGACGAGACCGGACCTGGCAGATATCCTCGGGCACCAGCCAGATGGTGGCGCCCATCTTTCTCGCAATCGAGATGCTCAGCTTGGCGTTGAGGTAAGCGTCGTCGTCAGTGCGCCCTGGCGTGACGAGGTCGTAGTCGACGTAGTTGCTCTTCATACCGTTCAGCACGTCAATCAGGAAGACGCCGGTGCCGATGGTCCCGTCCTTGAACGAGCGGATGGACGAGTTCTTGCCGCCCTTGCGGGACATTTCGTTCGCCCACTTGACCATTTCGGGGTCGGTAATCTCGCGCTTGCCCAGCCGTTGTGCGAGGGCACTCAGCGTGACCGTGATGTTCTTGCGCATCAGCTGCCACACAAGACCGAGAGTGAGGGTCTTCTGGCCGTCGGTGATGTCAGCACCCTGGATACCGACCAGGGAGAAGCCGTTCTGCTTCCCAAGCTCGATCGCGTAGTTTGTGTTCTCGACGGCCTTGAACCGCATCAGCTCGCCACCATTTGCTGGGGGCTTGTTGACGTGCCGCCAGTTGACCGAACCCTTGATGACCTTGTCGTACGCTTGCAACAGTATTGAACCGTCGCGCAGGTCGTCGAAGAATGATTGAACAGCGGGTTGGACGTCCAGACTGTTGAGCCAGAGGGTGAAGACCCTGGCCTCGCGCTCGCCCTCAGCATCAAAGTCCTCCACTTCTTGCTTCTCCTCTTCCGTGATAGGGTCGAGGCACGGGTGAGTGTTGAACAGGTTTGCGACAAAGGCGAGGTTGAGCTTCGGGTTTCCGGCGACGAGGGATTTGGGGGTCAGGAACTTCCGGCAGCCCAGCTTGTCGGCATCCTGAAGGACCTCCTCGGCACGTTGCAGCAGGTCCCGTGTTTGAAGAGGGGCTCTTGTGCAACCGTACTCGGAGCCAATCTGTGCCAGGAGGACAGCGTAGTTCTCGCCATCCTTGACGTCGGTGGAGAAGTTGGCGACGCGGCGGGGCCAGTTAGCGGCCTTGAGGTGGTAGTTGACCCAGCGCAGGAGGATCTGCTCTGGAGGCAGCCTCAGGAACTGCTCAAGGGTCTCGTCCTCCTCCAACAGCCGGTACAGCTCGGGGTGCAGCTTGATGTCAATCTTGCCCAGAAGACCCCTTCGGATGATCTGCCAAATGAGACCCAGAATGAGATGTTCGCGGACCTCGATGATGTCCCCACTGCCGATGTTGACAACGGAGCAGCCGATACCTTTTGCGGACTCGATGACGATGTTGTTGTTCTCGGTCATGTGGAACGCATTCAGCTTTTTGATCTTCCTGCCGGGGACGTTCAGGACACGCTCGTCGATGGTATCCGGCACGCTGTCGTTGATGAGCTTGGCCAGGACCAGACCGTCGCGGCACTCGTCGAACATCTCGAAGGTGTCGGTGGGGAAGGGCAGGCGGTCGCCAATGTCGGCATCTCCGGCAAGGACGGCGTTGATGTGGCGGGTGAACTCAGTACGCTCGTCCTCGTTGATGGTGTGAGTGATGTTGGCATTCGAACCTTGGACGTGGATCTTGCCGCTGATGCTGGACTTTTGGGCGTGGCCGCCGACGGCAGCACCGCCGGTGCGCTGTGCGACGACGCTGCTGGGAGAAGCGGGGGCGGCGCCTCCTGTGCGCATGGCAACCTGGGCAGGAGAGGACTCTCGGAGTTTCGCGATGAGCTATTAAATTCCCGTCAGCATGCGAGACGGGTGTGGGCGGCTGGCCCGTTCCGGGTGTCTACTGTCATCCTGTACGTACGCCGACATAGTCCTCGAGCTCGACGCGCCTGGAGGAGTCGAGCTCGACCTCCTTGAGTGCTTGTCGCACGACATCGTAGGGTTGCCGCTCGCTGGCCTGGGTTGCCTTGATGGCTGTGGCTTCGTCTAGGTAGCCCTTGTCGTCGACATCGAGCTTCCGGAAGGCGTCTGCCAGGCCGAATATGTCGTTCTGCTGGAACTGGGGGAACTTCCTGCGTTTGTGGCGAGACGGTCAGCACCCTGGTCTCACGACGCCTCAGCCCAAGCAAGCCCGACTTCCCATCCTCGATGCGCGCGGACAGCTGGGCCGGGAGATCCCGGGGTTGGTGGGGCTCGTACGCACCTCTGCAGCTTGAGGACGTTCATGGTTGCGTGTTTATGCACTCTATGTTGTTGCTGGATGGAGATGCTGGATGGGAGACGGTATTGGAAAGGAAATGGCAGCAAGTCAGAGGAAATACGCAGCCTAAGGAGAGGTTCGTCAAGTCCGGGTCGAGTCGCATGTGGTGTGTGGGGGGGAGATGGAGGAGGGTAAGCCGGGGGAGGGATCAATCAATCACTTAATCAATTAGACTGACTGGTCGGCGAGCCTGGAAGCTGTTGGGCTTTCTTGGGTGGTGACAAGGCGGGGCACACGAGAGGGAGCAGCAAGCAAAGCCAGGCAAGCAAGTAAAGCTAGCAAGCAAGTGCGGGCGCGCGTGCTGAGAGGGAACCTTGCAGTAATGACGTCTCTCCCTCCCCAAATGCCTCGGGCTGGAGATGAGCCAGGGGCCGCAATCAAGCTCTCGCAGGCTCACTCCCTTTTTGTTAAGGCTTAACTAACCTGCTAACTCGGCACTCTTTGACCAGCAGGCAATGCATAAGCCACGATGGGTTTACGCGTACGTACCACCACGAGATGCCAAGAAAGGCCCTGACGACGTATGGTTAGGCAGTCATTTTTCTGGATCCGACCAGATTTTAGGTTCGCACCTCCACCAGCCCGAAAGCCCAATTCATTCCATCATCCGTCCAGATGTCCCATGACGAAATCGAGATAGCGGGGTACTTGTGCCACATGCAATTCGAACCCGACATCGCGATCTGACTCGAGGTATCTGCTTATCCGCATAATCGTTGACGCTCTTAGTCCAACTTCACTGCGATCTTTATCCTTATCCCATCCCCTTCAGAGATTTTTTCTCGTCAGGCTTCAACAGGAGCTCAGAAGCAGACAGGAAGCATACTCACAAATCAAAAAAAGGTAAATCGAAGTGTCGCTGTCGACTTCATGAAACATCGAAGCCGGTGACTACTTGCATGAACGAGCTCTGACGTCTGCATACAATCCTGCTCTACAGGCTCAGCTGCCACACAGCTCGACTGACTTGATATTTCTCACCGGTCGAGGATGTCTCTCTTAACTTTGTGAATAGCTTCAGAGCTGTGTCGAGATTCCTTGTATCGCCCAATACATCCCCTGCCGTCCTAATTGTGTCCGGCATATTCAGCCCTTCCGTGTTGATCGGATCCCCCTGGACGGCGGAGAGGGAACTGTCCTTGCATATGTCTTTCTGACCCCGATCGTCCCTACTCGGCTGGCTGGAGCCCATCAACCTGGACCACATACATCTTTGTCTCTCTCTTCACCATTGCCCGTCGGACTGGCCTGTCGGGTCTCAACTCTCTACACTCGTCATCCTTTCATTCTGTTAAGACTCCTTCATCCTAACGACCGTAAATCAGACCTCATCCCCAAGCCACAAGAAGAGAAGGAAAAAAAAAAAAATGGCTAGCAGCAGCACAACCCCACTCTGCAAAGTCTGCGAGGACCCCCTCACCACACAGGTCGACGACGGCGAGCCCCCCGTGCAGGACGACCTCGAGCTGCCCTGCGGCTGCCACTACCACTGGCAGTGCCTCCTCGACCAGGCCGCCCACATCGCCCTGGCCCTGACCTGCCCCTCGTGCGACAAGTACCTGCCGTCCAACGCGGCCGGGCCCTCGGCCACCAACCCGGTCTTCCACACGCCCCAGCACCAGACCACCATCCGCACGCGCTACGCCTCCGAGGACGGCGTCGAGGAGGCCTTCGACATCCTGCCCACCCTCACCGAGGAGGCCTACCTCGAGTCGCATCCGGCCGAGCGCAGGCCGCGCGCCTTCCACGCCATGTGCGGCGAGGGCGACGTCCTCGGCGCCGTCGAGCTCCTCGGCGACGCCGCCGCGGAGGGGGGCGGCGGCGACGACGTCGCCGCCATCCTGCTGTACCGCGACCCGCTCGCCCGCGGCCGCACCGCCCTGCACCTCGCCCTCGAGAAGGGCCAGGAGGACGCCGCCTGGCTGCTGCTGTTCCTCGGCAGCCCGCGCCTGCCGCTCGACAGCTTCCCGCAGGAGGCCCTCGACGCCGCGAGGGCCATGGGCCTCGACCGCATGCCCGCCCGCCCGGGCCAGGACGTGCGCGCCGCCCGGGACGACGACGGCCGCTCGCCCGAGGACTACGCCCGCGCGCTGCCGGACCTGTGGGGCCGGCTGGTTGATGCGGGTGTGTTGAGGCCTTGAGGGGTGCGGTGCTATCTGAGTGAGAGGCTTCGTTCTACTTGAGCTGTGGCGACTAGGCGGCTGCCCTGCACAGCTACTGATGCATTTCGCACGAAATCAAGATCAAATGAAATGAGTAAACCAAGTACATCTCAGTCATCTTTTCTGTGAATATACTCCAGCAATACCCCCTGCTCTCAGATTTATCGTACACCGTAAGTACGAGTACGAGGTACGAAAACCGCATTGCAGGGATCGTATTAGCCACCCCACAAGAGAAACGGCCACATGGGACTGTCGCATCATAAGGGCCACCCGAGGCTAGAGTCCACATCAGATCAACACGATGCTCTGTAGTTATCTCGCAAAAGAATATACCCCTCGTTGTGGCCCGTCTAGAGTTGCCATTTCTCTGGCGATCTAATACCAATCGTGAAAAAAAACAGAAGAAAAACGCCGCCTTGGCTAGCTAAGCGCCCTAGCCAAAGAATGCCCGCAATACCAGGAAGAGAAATGCCAGGTCGCCGCCGGGCACACCTTGTAACCAAATGTCATCCATCTACCAGCGCAGCGCGCAGTCTAAGCCAATATAGCATGTATCCCCCCGTAGCGTGTATAGTACGCGCCCACAAGAACAGAGCAAAGTAGAGTATGCGCCCTTTACCTCCTCCCTGCGTCCCGGCCCTGCCCTTTTCTCGAGAGCAGCTGGCTCATGATGAAGTGCGCCACGTCCTCGTCCGCCCAGTACGCCATGTGGCTGGCGATGGTATTGATGGGGTTGAAGTCGAGAGCGCCTTCCTGGATGCTGTAGTCGACCCGCCCGTTCCTATTGAGCGCCCGTACCTTCATCTCCTCCTTGCGCACCCGCGCCGCCTTGCTCTCCTGCGCAAGCCAGTCCTCCCTCTCCGCCTCGTCCTGCGCCTCGCCCTCCTCCCTGATCCGGTCCACCCGGCCCTTCTGGAACTTGCTGTAGAGCGTCTCCAGGTCGTCGTCTATGAGCGTCATGTCGTTGCCGCTGATGCTCTTGCGCCCGCCCTGCTCCTCAGCGAGCTGTCTCTTACGCTCCGCTGCCCTTTGACTGAGACTCGTGGTCGAGTCTTGCCGAGCGATGACGCCGGTCGATGCGGAGATGTTTGTACCAGCTCCCGGGCTCGGCGTGTGTTGTTGTTGCTGAAGCTGATGCTGCTGCTGCTGTGAGGCGGTGATCTGCGCTACATCCTCCTGGGTCAGCCCGAGGCTGCGGTTGAGGAGGTTGTTGGCCAGGCCGGCACTAATGTTGGCCCACAGCCCGCTGACGCTTTGCCCAACCTTGGCACCGATTCCCGAAATGCCCTGTGGGGCCACAGCACCAAAGAGACCTTTCTTGGTGTAGGGGAGAACCTGAGGCTTCAATGAAGACATGGCAGGTGAGATGAGGGGCTCGATGCGGTAGGATATCGGGTCAGATGGGTAGAAGATGTTGAACATCTGGGACAGCTTGGGCGAGGACACAGAATACGGCAAGCCCGTGACAGGAGAAATGCGGTGGTGGTCGACTGCGAGAGGCGTCGTGCGGAAGGGATCGTCGGTCGAGTCTGGATCGAAAGGGCTGCTCGCCGGCAGCCCGTCAGTCAAATGACGCGCACTGATCGTTCTGCTGCCATTAGTAAAATGTTCTGTGAGGCTGTCGCGGGAATGGGACGCTTACCGTCCTTTCAGCATTTGGAACAAGCCGATCGGAGAGCCGAGGCAGTAGAAGTCGTCCACCTCAAAATCGAATGTCAAATCTCGCGGGTCCTTTTTCGCCGGCTTCCGAGTTTCAGATGGCCATATTCTGAGGGGGTTCTTGGGCTGCTCAACTTGCTTCCTCATCTCCTGCTGGCGGCACAGGATATCGAACATGATGGCAGACCCGAGGGAATGGCCCATGATGTGAACCTTGCCCTTGAACCCAGGGTTTCTCTCGATGAAAAGATTGTATATCCTGTTAGCCTCTCTGAAGACAATCTCGGATATCTGCTCTCTGTAGGCGCTCTGATACAGGAGGACGTCCAATGCAAGATCGGAGATGAGTGATCGCGCAAATGCCACGCCTTCAATCGTTATATCGTCGAGGGAAGGGTCTTGTGCATGTGTTAGCAGACACCTTTGCATGTTGCAGCGGAGACTTACACTCGTCTTCTTCGTCCGTTGCCAGGCCGATATCCTGCTCGCTCCTCTTCTCTTCGCGCTTCCTGGGGAAGTCCAGCAGGTGACGCCAGCACACGGGCAGCACTTGCACACGAGAATTGCCGGGACCCCCGCCGATTTCCGAGTTGAGAGCCCTGAGATCCTCAGAAGTGGTGTAGACGGACTTGATTGTTTTCCTGAACGTGTTGACGTCGTGGACGAAATTAACACTCTCCATCCGTAATCCAAGCAACTGTCCGATGCCATGAGTAATCAGGACAAGATGCTCGATCTCACGCCCCTGTGTCTCGCCGGCTGGTGCGTTGTAATCGTCCTGAATCTCCTTTTCCTCTCTCTTTCTGACGGCCTCTTCCTCCTGATCGAGATCGCGGTTTTCACTCTCAAGCAACGATGATATCTGCCGCTTGAGGGTATCACCACGTGCTTCAATTGCCGATGGCCCGGTCCCCTGTCCCTCCCCACTCGAAGGGGCCAAGTCGACGCTGTCGGACCTCGTTGTCGGTGGCGCTGACCTGCGTTTCCGTGCCTTGTCGAGCTGTTCCTCCGTGTTCTTGTTGTCAGTGGGAGTGGTCGGCGCCTTGTCGTCCTTGGAAGAGTCCGCCTTTGGCCTGGTCTTGCCAGGCTCGGTATAGCCACGGACAAGCTTGACGCCGCTCATGTAACCACCTCCGGCGAAACGCTCATACATGGTCGAGGTAACCCATGAGAGAACACCATCAGAATTGAGCCACGCAGTCGAAGAGTCCTGATATGTCGCGACCGAGTTCATCCAAGCACCAAAGAGTCGGTGAGTTTGTGGCTGGGGGGACTGCCCAGGCGGTTTCAGAGACGGATCGGCTTGCGCAGCGGCTTGGGCCCTGAGGCTGTCAACGGATGCCTTTGGCGTCACGTCCCCCTTCTTTGATTTCGCATCGCTTCGGATTCTTGGGGCTAACCAAGAGTTAATTCTCCGTCGTTTGCTGGGCCGCTCTTCCAACTCACCAGGATAGAGCCAGGGTCTGCACTTGAGATAGCCCTCCTCCAGTTGCGCAGCGAGGTTCTCCTCGCAAGGACGAAGGGTCGAGCCTTCTTGGTAGAACCAGCTCCCACGGCGCACATCGTAGACTGGGCCTAGCCAGTAGACTGGGGCAAGCTCCCGTTGCTCTATGTCGACATCGAACAGGAAGTCTTCATTGACCGGGACCTTCGTCCCACCTTGTGTGTCTGTTTCTTCTGTCTCTGACGTGAAAGCCCTCCGGGGACCCGAGAAATTCCTGGTTGGCCCCGAGTTGCTTCGCTCACGGTCGATTTCTGTGCTCTCTAGGACGCCCTGGTATGCAGCCTCGATAGACCGAGTGTCGTTGTTGGAGAATGGCACCCATTTCTTGGGCGGCTGGGGTGGCTTTTCGTCGGGTTTCCTTTTCCCCTTGATGAGCTGGGGTTTTCGCTTGGGGACCTGGGGTGGTCGAACGTCAGCAATTTGTCTTGCAGGAGTCGGCGCGGGCACCTACGTCAACAGCATGAAACCACTGGACCTTGAGCGGGGGACAGTCCGGAGGGTACTTCCTGACACTGATGCCGTATATAGGGTTGATGCTGTGATCGCCTCCTTGGGGAGCCGGCTGGGGCGTGGGAGGCGCCGGTGGCTGCTCCTTGGGGGTCGGTGTCGGCGTCGAGCTCCGGCTGACGGACCACGGGTTGATGGAGTCGACCGCAGAAGCCCAGGTTGACTTCTCTGCCTTCTTATCGGCACCAGATCCGGAGGCCATGATGTTATGCCATGCGGGGGAAGGCTGCGACGAAGACCAGCTCCTGGCAGAGTGGCGCCTGGCGTGCCTCGCTGTCGCCCGCCTCCAGGCGACGGATACTGCAAGATTCCGGGGCGCCAACTTGGGAGGGGAGGGCTCGTAACACGGCCGCGATCGATGTGGTGGGTTCGGGGTCGCGATTCGCACCGTCCGAGCGGACGCCTGAGTCGTGCACGGAGGGGGATCTTCCTCGTCACTCCTCGAGGGTGTAGACGAGAGACAAAGGGAGCCGGGAAGGCAGCATGAAGCAGCTTTGACTTTGACGTGGCGTCCCAGGAAGATAACAACAACATGTGCATGTGACGGGGGACAAGTACGGAGTACCGGTAGTGCGAGGATGGTGCGGCGAGCCTGGGATTAAAGGGTCATGCTTTGTCTGGCCAGATGAATGTATTTGCGTGTCATGGATCATGATCTGAGTCTCACTCGCAGGCCGCGCCGTGGCCCCCGACTTGAACGAGGGCCAGTGGATGCGACCACGCGGCTCCATCAGCTACCTAACTAAGCTGCTGCTTGGACGGGATGAGGTCTGACAGTTCCCGAGGGAGCTATGACGTTCCCCGAACCGCAGCCCGCCACTTACCGTTTCAGGGGCAGATCGCCCGGCAGCAGCCGAGCACCGGCAGCACCAAGTACCTAGACTACATACTGTACTTAGGTAGGTACCTTGCTGCTTCGTAGTGTAGGCCTTTTGGTCCCGACACTGCACCCCGTCGGTCGGAGCCCGCGTTGATCAATTTCGTATTGGAGTATGCACACCGTTTCCGAGGGGGGTCTAATGTCAATGATTTCCACTGATTTCCACAACCTTCCCACTCACAATTCCCCAGGGCGAATCATTTTCTATATCGAGGCCTCTTGGCGATGGGAAACCACCGCGACTCCCGGTTCTTGCGCGTGGGCGCTGGGCGCACTACTGGTTCCCCATTTTAATCCATCTTGTGTTCACGACATAAAGATGTGGCTAAGCCTTCTCAAGGTCTGCCGGTGTTACAACCATGACCTATGCGTCTTTGGTGTTCCTCATGATATTAGGTCAAATAGTATTTCAAGTTAAGCCGTGCCTTCTACCCGGAGTCTGCAATGAGCAATTTTCACTGGAGGGGGCTGATCCCCCAGTCAGGGTACATGTAGATTTGCCTGGTACAAAATAGAGCCAATCTATGTGGATTGGAATCATGCTGCTAGTCCATCTAACCTGTCGGGCCCGTCAAGTCAGCAAAGCGGACTGCAGTCAAGGACTGACCATGCACCAAATATCAGAAATGTTTCAATTACAGCAGTCTCCACTATCGCTTAAGCTCTACCGGCTAGTTAGTTAACGGTGAATACGCCTATTCGTAATTGTAACATGGACTTGGCGAGGCAACGCCGTGACTAGTTGACACCAAGGTCTCCAGAGAGATGTTTGCTAGATGCTGTGTAAGATTTGAACCTAGTATTCTTCGACCACAACATTTGTGGAGAGGCTATCTTAGAGTTTGCAGCAGACTGTATCGAACGGGCTGTCACCGTCGCGGTTGCGGGAACAAGAAGGAAAGGCCTCGACTGCCCGCTGAAAAGGTTTTGAATGGATAAGGCACCAGAATTCACTGCCATACAATAAATGTCATTGAATTGAATTAAGCACCTCAAGCAGCTCCCTTTTTACGTGTTTGCCCCTGGCACCTGCACACTGGAATGACACTCCCGTTGGCCAAGAACCTCGCCTAACACATGCGGGGCAAGTGTACTTCGTGTCTCAGCAGGCGCATGTCCTTGTGGCATCTGCTATGCCCATCTGCTATACTCTCGGTCCATTATTTGTGTCGCTAAGCGCGTTTTGTCTTTGATCAGGTTCGAGTAGTAACCGCCAGACAAGGTATCAGCGCTAGTTCCGGGAGCACTGTCTGGCCTTTCTGGCTTTAGACAGCATCTGTCGCGTCGAATATTGGGAGCGGGATTCGGCGAGTGGGATCGGGACCTACAACCAACGCCTCCATCCTGCGGCCATTGACCAGGCCCACCCCCGAAACTTTTCACCAACATACTTTTCCTGCCTGTCGAACACACCTTTCTGTGAGCAATACCAGATCTCAGCCCCTTTTGTCCATCTGAGGATCACGACGTGGCCCATATACCACCACCTGTTTTGCTAGCCCGAAATCTAGCGGACAGCTTAGTTCCCGTTCATGACTTCCTTGCGTGGGTATCAGAGCTGAACAACGCCCAAATGACAGGATGCCAGACTTGATGGCATTCAAAAACTCCGCCATAGGCCTGATCGGCATCGTTCTCGCCATCATCTGGTTGCGGCGGAGGCTAATGCCGAAGCCGTACCCAGGCATCCCTTACAATGAGGAGTCCGCCGGCCGCATCACGGGAGACATCCCGAACTTGGTGCCAATCATCGAAGCCACCAATGAGTTCTCCAACACCCTCTTTACAGTCACAACTCAGAAGCTGGGCGTGCCCATCGCCCAGCTGCTGTTCCCTGGCATCCGCAAACCCATGGTGATCATCGAGGATCCCCGGGAGATCGAGGACATCATGGTCCGCCGCAACAAGGAGTTCGACAAGGCACCCATGGCCGTGGACATGTTCGCACCCATGTTCCCCAACGCCACGCTCGGCCAGTACACGACCCCGGAGCTGCGCGCCCAGAAACGGCTCTGGCAGGACGTTATGAACGCCGAGTTCCTCCGCAGAGTCGCAGCTCCCAATATCCACAAGGCGGCGTTGGGGCTCGTGGACTTGTGGCGGCTCAAGGCGGCATCGGTCTTCAAGGATCAGGCTTTCGAGGTGCACGATGACCTGAGGGATGCTGCCCTGGACGCCATGTGGGTGGCTGTCGTGGGCGAGGAACCAGGCTTGACGAGGTACAACTACCGGAAGCTGGAAAAGCAGCTCGCTGGAGACCCGGGCATAGCTGATGAGCCTGCCCCGCGTGGTGCATTTCTCAGGGAGGAGGTGCGGTACATCGGAGCGACCATCTCCAAGAACTCTAACCACCCACTGCCGAAGTGGGCGCAGAAGTTCGAGACCTACACGCCCCGCTACCGAAAGTTCAGACGCACCGTCCTTTCCGGAGTCGGGCGTGTGATGAGCAAGGCGGTTGAGCGTTTCCAGCTCCTCGAGACCGGACAGCTCGAGTCCGACTCCCTGGACCAGTGTATGATGGACCTGGTGCTCCGCAGGCAGATCCTCGAGGCGCGAAAGGCCGGACGGCCACCATCAGACCCCACCAAGGACATTAGCATGCTAGACGAGTTGTTCGTGATGCTGGTCGCCGGCCACGACTCCACCGCGAATGGCATGACGTGGTTCTTGAGGTTTATGGAATCAAACCCAGGCGTTCAAGCCGAGCTACGTGCCGCGCTCCGTACGGCATTTCCTGGGCCGGAGCTTCCGGATGTCAACGACATCCTCCAGACTGAGATCCCCTACCTCGACGGGGCGTGCGAAGAGGGTCTCCGTCTCGCCGGCACCGCGAAGGCGATGCTCCGACAGGCAATCGTTGACACCGAGATACTTGGGTGTCGGATCCCAAAGGGCACGGAGGCGTTTCTGAACTTGCACATCAACCGTCAGCCTGCTCACGTGGACGAGTCTAAGCGCAGCCACAGCAGCCAAGAAGCGGCGAGCAAGCGAGGTGATGGTTTCCAGGGGCCGGCCGGCCGCGACCTTGACCGCTTTGAGCCACGGAGATGGTTAGTCAAAAATGGATCTGGACAGGAGGTGTTCAACCCGTTCGCGCTACCTAATCTTGCCTTTGGTGGCGGATATAGGGGCTGTTTTGGTAGGTCTTTGTTCGAACTCTGTTTCTTCTATGAGACGTCGCTAAATCTTTGTTAGGTCGGCGTTTGGCCACGATGGAATATCGCATATTAGTGGTGCTCTTGATTCTGAACTTCGAATTCTTACCGCTTCCTGATGACCTGCGCGGCTGGAGCGCGCAAGAGAAGATATTCCGACACCCCGACTATCCTTACGCGAAAATAAGGATTCTGTGATGGTCACTCACACCCCGAGTAATCAAACACTTCAGACAACTGTTCGCAGCAGCGGAGATTCGTTTATGCCAGTAGCTGTTGCAATACCACCGCATACCACGGATAGCGCAACAAGGTGGACATTTAGACGGTGTTGAGCAGTCAGAAGAGCTAATTTATTCATCTTGGTTGAGTTCCTTGACACACGCAGACACAGACACAATTTCCAAGTAATTATTGCCGAACTAGACTCCCCGTATTCGCGTCACACAGCATCGACCAAAACGCGCCTCCAGCATATGTAACCGCCAAATGATTTCTTGTACTGGAACACGGTGAAATTTGTGCGGGGCAGATTTCATTCAAATTGTCCAACTGGTTTGGTTGTTGGTTGCTGGTCCGGTTTACGATGGCTTTTTGCAAGTCCCAATATAGGCCAAAATACCAGAAGTAATAAATTTGTTTAGTAAGGAGTATTCTTAAATGAGGGTTGAAAGGTGTTGCAGGGCTGTATTAAACCGTCTACTGAGGCGTTAAATATAATGGGTGAAACCTTTTATGTTGACCCAACTTAACGATAATCCGGCTGAACCAAGATGTCGATGTCTTCCTCATTTTCACATGGAGCTGACCTTGGTGTTCCGAGTTTTTCTCTTGCATCCAATGCTTTCATCCGGGCATCCAATTCCTGTTCTTCCAGATCGGGAGTAGGTCGACGCAAAAGACTGTCCTGAAGAATGAATGACTGTAGGAACCAGGACCGAATTAACAGCCCTGGCTCACAATTGCCATCGCTCTCTATGAAGATTCGGATGGCCTCTTTGATGTCACTGAGAGCATCCTCCAGCTTCTCTAGCTTCCGCAGTATGGATGCTCTCTTGTGATATGCGACACCGAGCCGCGAGTCACTGTGACCGAGGAGGCTCTTGCGCATCTCCAGACTTTCGTTGGTTAGGGCCCGGGCAACCTCAACCTTGCCTTGGCAAACCCGGAGATTAGCCAGTTTGTAAAGGGTCGCCGCTGTGAAATAGTGGGTGCCCAGAACCCTCTGCTGGATCTCAAGGGCGCGAAGAATTCTTTTCTCCGCCTTCTCATACTCTCCAAGCCCTGTGTGCACCTTTCCAAGGTTTGCTAAGACAAGTCCGAAAATTTCCTCATGGGCGTCCTTGGCTGCCTTATAAATGCGGACGGACTTCTTGTAGTACAACCTGGCGTTGGAAAGGTCACCCAAGTCGTAATACTTGCTTGCGAGGTTATTAAAGCTGTTGGCGAGCTCCACGTCGTCCGACCCGAGAAGTAACTCCCTCCACTTTACCACCTGAATGTCTAATTCCAAGGCATCCTGAGGCTCGTTTCGAATCCCATGGATCACTGCCATGTTGTTCAGCACCAGGGCATGGGTGAAGTCGGGTTCGTCTCCTCGCTCTTTCCGGCACATTTCCCGAGCAGACTGCAAGATGTCGAACGCGGCAGTGTTCAGCCCACGCTCGTACATGTAGAAGGCACAGTTTGCCAACAAATTCGCGAAGCCCATTAGCTCGCTGAGATGTGCCTTGCCCTCACGATATCCCTTCTCTAGTGACTGGATGTGGGCTGCAACCCGACGGCATCGTTCGAGGTTGTCGCCCACGACGAGCGAACGACCCTTTATCTGCTTCGGAAAGAGCGGATCCAAGAACCGAAAGGTGTCTCTGAAGTGTTGTTGCCACTGTTCTGTGGTCCATTCTCGTATCACAGCCCAGCGCACCAGACGGTGGAAGCTCAGTGTGCCCTTCTCAGAGTCCCGGTCAACCAGCTTCCTGAGGTCGTACATCGCCTGCCTGTACATTCCAGGGGCTCTCCAAGAGCCAGTGTCGTCTGAGATGTTACGCGGTTGCTTTATGAGAGCTTCTTCGATGGAGTCCTGGTTCAACAAGGCCAAGAAGTTCAGCGCCTGTGATGCTTCCTTTTTGTTCTTGTACAGATCTTCCAAGGAAAACTTGAATATTATGACGAATCCCAGTTCATAATCGAAATTTTCAGCATCTCTTTCGTGCTTATCAAGGAACTTGTAAGACATGTTCCTGAACCCGGGTAAATCCAGAAGTTCTTGTATTGTGCAGGGCTCCAGATAGCTTGCGGCATGGGCGAGCGCAATAGGGAGTCCGCCGAGCAGACCACTCAACTCAATCGCAGCGGCGTTATCACCTGGGTCCTCTAGCTTTGCTTCCATGCGACGATGGAGAAACGTTGCCCCTTCTTTTTCGGAGAATGGCAAGACCTTCGTCTTTTCAACTCTGTCTCCCATTTGCTTGGCCACAACATCAGGGTCACGAGAGGTGACCAAAACACATCCGTGTTTTGAGGCAGGCCAGTACTGCTTGACGATCCGGATCTGGTCAACATTGTCGAACACAATGAGCCATGAGTGGTTCTCCAGGAGCCATTGGCTGAACAGGTCTCCCGATTTCGGTTTCCTAATGGTCTTGTCGGCTGTCTCATATTGAGGGAACAGACGTCGTGTAATCTCGTCCACGTCGTGCAGAAGACTCGCTTCTTGTTCTCCGTGTAGCCAGAAGACAGTCTTCCCTTCTGAAGCCGCCGCATTTGCATACGCGAGAGCGATCTGCGTCTTGCCAACACCCCCAATGCCATGAAGGCAATGAACACGCAAAGAGCGTTCGTTTGGAGACGAGTTGAAATTCGCTCTGATAGCTTTTATCACGGTTTCTACCTGCAAGTCAGAACTCTTGACATTGTTACTGTACGAATGACCCTAACCTCTTTCGAAGAACCTGGATTGCACGAATGCCGGCATGTTGTTAAATCGTGAGGCGGATCCTGCTTCACTGCCACCTGTTCCGTGTTGACCTATGGCCTGGAGTTAGTGATAGTACTTGATATGATCCTTGAAACAACCACGGAGCCGGAAGAGGGAGTGGGGGCGGGTGATGAGGCCGATTGGTTGATGTGAATCTGAGAGCAATCTAGATGAAATTCTACCTACTGATGATACCGCCCAGATATTTTAGCTGTGCTGCTACAACCTTGAAATTGTCGTCTTCAGCATCTCTGAACTGACAGAGGCCCATATGGTTGGTGTCCAGAGATTGGCAAATCTCTTTGGGATGGTTCATACGAGCTGACCACTCCTCGACAATCTAAGGACATGAGGTCAATTTCCAGAGTTCTCTACCACAAGCAAAATATCGCCCTGATTGGCTCCCTTGCTACTCACCAACCCGACGTGTGGAACTCCTTTTTGTTCATAGAAGGTCAGCATGGTCATTTCGGAGGCCAGCCCGATGAAGTCTGAAGTGATAACTTCGAGCGTGTTGGAGAATGTCCGCAACTGGTCCGCTGACAAGGTGGCTTTGGCTCCCAAGACTGCCGTCCAAAGGCTGGTCAAGAAATGGCCTTGCGCAGCGAAGGCGCTCCCGTGGTGGGGGGTACCCATGAACACAACGAGTTTCGTGGCATTCAGGATGGAACCGTATTGAGTGGAGCGATTGTGTGCAAATGCTAGTGCCTTCAAATTGTCAGCACATGCACGACGCTTCCTCCAAATGTGAACGACTCAGACTGAGGTCTAACAACCCTCTTGACTACCAACCCTCCAAGACTGTGTGCCACGAAGATTATGGGGCGGGACTGAATAATCAGCAAAAGTGATCCACAACAAAAGCATTCCTACAGTCGATATTAGGACCCACCTCCATGGTTGTGCTCCTCTGCATTGCTAGCTGGATAACAAGATTTTCCGCAAAGTTGTGTATGCCTCCTCGAGCGGTGTCAAACCAAAGATTTGCATTATAACCATAGGTTAGAATTCTGGAATTCGGAATAACTGATGGCAGGAGATCTCTTGGCCAGAATTATTCCTGAGCCGTCCAAGTGTTGTATGGGTCGCCATCCAGGCCATGGACAAATACGATACTACACTTAACGATCAACAACCTTGTCCAGTGAATAAGGATGCGGGACTCACTCGATCAAGCATTTTGTTGTACCATCAGACAAGTTGCTCGTGATCACTGATAGCCCAATTCTAGCCGGCCTCGGGCTGCGCTCGGACTGGGGCGATGCACCAGAGCTCTGATGATTCTAATGTACACGGGGTCAGGGAGGTCTTCTTGTTCCAGAGCAGAATCATTATCAGCACACCTGATCTCTTGGGCCGCTTTTTGGACGGCATTTGAGGCAACGGAGCATACTGTTCGAGTTTTGCACTGGAAAGTTGCATGTAATCAATTCAGAAGATAGAAAGCGCCTGACTTCTGACAGAACAGATTTTGGATTCAGTCAATGGCTCAAATGCCGATTTTAAACCCAAGGGTCTGTTATTATTAGGAGCAGAGGGTCCCACACGCAGAGCCTGGTACAGAATGCGCCAAGGGACACAAGGTGGTCACGAAGTTTGCAATTAGTGAGTAGCGGTTTGCGAGATGGCCACAGAGTGGTACCGATGTATACTAATTTTAGCGTGGGTTAAGCCTGTTTATTGCATATACCGTGTAGCGTGTGTGGGGGAGTATCCTGTCCCACCCCTTGTGGCTGCCCAGGCGGACGTGGTCAGCAAACTTGAGTCACATCTGCTGTGCAACAAAGCTGATCCTTCGGCAATATATTGTGAAGAATGTACTGTACATGGTGCGGGGGCCTCTGTGTGTTGAAAACGAACTGATACCCCCCCTCGGTCAGTGCGTTAACTTGAAATCGTATTAACTTAAAAAAAAAAGAAACGCAAGTGCGCCTGTGCAGCGTTTTTGCGCTTTTTTAAAAAAATAATGCGCATTTTGCAATTTTTACCTTTTTTGTAATTATTTATATCACTATAAAAGTTTTTATTTTAATTATATAAATAGCATTTGGCAATATAAGAACTTTTGGTGAAAAGCAAAAAGGAAGCAGCGTTTGCGCAGCGTAGTCGTACGCATAATTTTTTTTCGAGTTAATGCGATTTTGAGTCAACGCACTGACCGGGGGGGGTATCAGTTCGTTTTCAACACACAGCTGCATATGCGTCCCCGTCCCGAACTGTGATTAGTGCCCAGGGAACACTTTGTTGAGGCGTGGAGGCTGCCTGATTTCAAACTGCACGTAATGAGTGCTGCCACACCAAGAACAAGGACAGCTGTCAACTGACAAACGGAATCTATCGGCAGCCTCAAAAGCGCGGGGCGGAGTCTCCCTGTTCTAACGGACTGTTAAATCGACGAGACCCTTGAGCACGAGGAGCGGCGCATATCTGCTGCAATTGCATCCTTCGGCTTATCCGATGTTGTCGTCAAAGCCCCGCAGCCATGCCAGCTTTCCTGGAATCACCACGTTGAACATTCGTCAGCTACGTCGTGGTCTCGAAGCTGGTGACTTCAAATGCGTTGATCTAGTGAAGGTATGTGATCATGGGTTCTAGACTAACAAAAAAAAAAGATGACTCATCTGCTCACATTGAGACATGACATAGACATACATTGAACGGATCCAAGAGATCAATGACAGTTGCCATGCGGTAATCCAGCTTCACAGTGATGCCTTAGAGGTGGCTGCGAGCCGGGACAGGGATTACGAGCTTGGAAACATACTTGGGTAAGCACAACAAGATTCAATATTTACCTACTGGAACACTCAATGAGGGTCACTAAACAGGTCATTGCACGGTATACCACTTTTACTGAAGGACCTGTTCAACACGAATGATTCCCTTGATACGACAGGTCAGTTGAATGATCATTATCAATATGTACATGTGTTGACATTGGTAAAGCCGGGTCTCTAGCCCTCGTTGGAACCAGGCTGGGCGTCGAAGCAACTTTGGTCCAGAGACTACGCTCTGAGGGTGCCATAATCCTGGGAACCACTAACCTGTCCCAATGGGCCAACTTGCGCTCAGATGGGATGCCTGAAGGATGGAGCTCCGTTGGTGGCCAATCTTTTGAACCTTATGCAGAACGACAAAATCCAGCCGGTTCGTTCTTTGGGAGTGCTATTGCAGCCAGACTTGGTCTGGCAGCAGCCTGCATTGGGACAGAGGTATGTCCAAATGTGAACCTCATGTCAAATCCCAGACCAAGACTGACATGGACAGAACAACGGCTCTATCACGTCGCCAGCCTCTCGGGCTTGCTGTGTCGGGTTCAAACCGACGGTAGGGCTGGTTTCTAGAGCTTGGGAATGGCCAGCCAATGCTTATCAGGACAGCCCTGGCCCAATGTCACGCTGCATCGAAGATGCAGCCCGTGTGTTGCAGGTTATTGCTGGTAAAACCCCGCATCCTCGAGCAATGCTGAAACTGCTATTGACCTACACTCATTGGCAGGGAGGGATGGCTGCGATCCTTTGACGGATACTATTCCCACTGACTTCAACTCATCCTTTGTCGAGGCATGTGAGACTGGATCGCTCTCCGGTGCGAGATTCGCAGTATGCTCACTTCCCCCACTCATTGCACGATCACGGTAGCTCATGGGTAACCATCCTCAGGTTCCACGTTCTTTGATAAATCAAACAATCCACGAGCCTGAGATTCTGGACCGGTTTGAAACCATCTTGCAGCAGCTTCAACAACAAGGGGCCGTTCTCGTTGACAATGTGGAGTACCCTAGCTGGACCCCAGAGTTCAGTGCTGCCACAATACCCTTTGTGTGGGCTCAACTGAATCAATGTGAGGGCTCAGGTGCCAATGCAAGCAATCCTTGGACTAACGTTGAATTGACTTAGGCATGAATGGGTATCTCAAGGCGTTGACTGTGAACCCCCATAGTATCAAATCTCTGGACGATTTGTTGCTTTTCATGGAATCTGAGCCCCGTGAGAAGATGGAAGACTTCGGGGCCACGCGCTTTAAGAAAGCAAAAGACTCTCCATCAATGGATTTTGACGAAGCTTTCGCCCAGAGATTCTCCAAGGGCTCTGAAATCTCTGGGATCTTGGACGCGCATGAGTGTGACGCACTTATTCTACCGGTGGGATGCCGAAATCCCGGTGATCTCGGGCAGAATCCGATCATGAGCCTTCCAATGGGCTTTTACTCGGAGGCTAGGGAAGTGAACACAGACAGGTTTGGCATGACTTTGAAAGGGCCGGGTATCCCGTAAGTAGAATTGCTGGACAAATAATTCTTCTGAATAGAGGCTGACATCTGTAGGTTCGGTATGCTTATAATTGGTCGCAAGTGGGCGGATGCGAAGCTCTGCGGCCTGGCCGCGGCCTATGAAGCGATGATCGCGGAATGGCGAGTGGCCAATGGTGCTCCAAGGATTATGCCACGGACTGAGCTTCGCGATGTTGTCAAGTTGAGGTTGCAGGAGGAAGCAGCGACAGGATCCCCATGCTTGTGACTTAGCCGACTTCAGGAATACCAGATAGAGCGAGCACCTTGGCTGATGGAAGAAACCCTAGAACACGGTCCATAGAAGACGTTGACAAGATGAGAGCACCAATTTCGGATTAGGTTATGATTGATACTCATTCAATACCAAGCGAGGACGATCAGACATTATTTCTCCCACTTGATAACAGAATCTGTTGATGTGATGCTTGTCCCACTTCTGTGAATGCTACAGCCCCCACTCTGCCCAGCTACGAATCATCCCGGATGGACTGGGCTCATACTCCCGAACTTATGGAATACCATCATCGTCAAGAAATGTACTTGCCTGCACGATTTGCTTATGTTTCCCGGCGACTTCCTGAACACTGCTTCGATATCCCTCCATCTCTTTGTCCACCACAGACAATTTGTCGTAGAGCGCAACGCCAGCGCGATCGGCGGTACAAAGATAGGTATGCATCTTTAGAAGCAGTGAGCCAATCACGGCGACCCCCTTCGACTCCAGCTTCTTCCGATCTAGTGAAATCACTAAACTAGAACGGTCAACTTCGGGGCGAGTGACATGACAGATGCCTTCGTCCAGGAGTAGTTTGGTGATAGCGTAGCGTGACTGACACGTCAGCGAATTGTAGGAACCAAAAGAGGATCAGATACGTACCCTTGCGTGGGCTGAGCCCCAAGTCTATGAGTTTGTGAGCATAGAGTTCAAATGCGAATGTTAAGCAAGTTACCCGCAAGCTCAAGAACCTTGGAACATACCTGTGTTCCTGGGTTCCAAGACAAAAGACCAATCAGGCCTTGCCTGATTACGTAGAGAAACATGACATATACAACAGTGAAAATTTAGCCACCGCACTGCTCAGGCGATCATTGGCACTCACCATTATTCCACGGGTATTTGCTCGCAGTCGTTGGGAACAAGTGTGCTACCTCTGAATGCAGTGCCAAGTACATCCCAACAAGTTCACAGCGGCATTCCTCGTAGCTCCATCCAAAGATGGGCCTGAAGTCCTCACCAAGTCTGTACCATGAACGGATTGGCTCCCCGTTCAACGGGCTTTGTGGGGGATTGTGGACATCGAAGTTGTTCTCGCCAGTGGATATTTCGGTAAGGTGCTGCCACTTCCATGTCCAATCAGCTCATGCAACGCCACGAGGGCGCCGAACGAAGCTGAAGACAAGACCGAGTACAGGGAGCTGTCGTCATCAGATAGCAATGACACCTTTCCAGGGGGGACGTCAATGACACGGTTCCGGATGGCAAAATTTTTATATCCGTGTGCCTCTCTGATATCGGAATGCTGCACATGTCAGCCAAGTTCCTGGTTCGGCAGGCAGTTTCAGTTTCCTTACTCCGGGCACGTTGGTGCCAGCTGGTATAGTCGTGCTGACGAAGGTAAGTGCTGGCAACAGTCAACAATGTCCAGGCAGCCGCTGAGATCCTACTTACCCTCCATGCTTGTGAACCCCGGCATTTCGTATTTGTCTCGGTCCAGGCCACTCCAACCGTCTCGATTCCACGGCAGCAAGTCGAGGAGTAGCTGTGAATGCTGAGTGAGGTTGGAAAAAAGCTTGGTCTGTTGTTGATTCTCAACAAGCACGAATCCTCGCCATTCAGCCCGAACACCATGAGGATCCCTATAGTACTCTATAAATCCCAACAGACTCTCAACCTGGGCGGACTTGTCTTGTACCCAGCAGACTTGGGCCTCTTTCTGAGTCTCCATATCTCCCGTGCGAAACCCCTGCTGGTGAATGTCCAGCATTCGCTTTTGAATATCGTTTGCAGCGAACTGTTTGGCCTTCTCGAGATTCTCAACGATACGACGGATGGAATCTGAGTGATCACCCTTGATGACTTGTAATGAAGAAACCGGGAGACTTCCGGTGACTTCATTGGCGGGAATCTTCATGGGCTCTTCGGAGCCGGCCTCTTCGGAGGCAACAAGAATGGCATAGGCGACCAAGCCGTTCTTCTCTTCGACCATTTTCAAGCGCGGGTTATCAGAGTACAGGGAACGAGTGTCCATGAGTTTCTGGATCACTGAAACTTGGTCCTTGGTCAACTTCTCCGACCCAAGGTAATCGTTGCTGAAAGACTCATTCTCATTGTCTGGGTAGCCGATAACTGGGCTGGTTCCTGAGTAGATTGCATCTTCAGCATGCTCAAAAAGGGTATGAGTCTTGTTGTCACAGCCTGCTAGAGCTGAAAATGCGGTAGCTGATATCCGTGGGAAGAATTTTTGCTTGTTGAACGCCTTGTGTATGTTGTTGTAAGCACGGTGTAATGAGGAACAAGGGAGCATTCCAATGGAGTTAGAACTGTATCTCTGGGATTAACAAATTAAGAACATTAGAATTAATGCTTGTTATAAAATATAAGAGATGAAAGGACTGCTTTAAAGCAGGCATTAAGTTTCTAATTAATTATTCCCTTTTATTGTAATATATAATTGCTGTTAAAAATCAAAATAAAATTCATTTGATTACACAAGTTTATTATTTGAATAATATTTGTTGTTGTGAGCTCGGGCTGAGGGGTCTGATGCTGTGGGAAGCAACCTTATAAGAAGGGTACGAGCGCCTTCTTCCTGTGAGCAGGACGGAGGGGGCAAGAAGCAGTCTCTGTCTTCTTCTAGTACAGCGAGACCCTCAATACTATCACATGCCTTGCACCGCCTTAGCCACCCTGCCTAGTCTTCCTAGAGGACTAGGGTTACGAAGTTTGTCTTGTTTACAAGTTACAACTTTATGCTTTCAACTAGCTGACTCGAGATTTCAATTGGGCCTGTGATCCTTTCCACCTGTCCCAATTATTCAAATTTATCCCGGTTGGAATAGGGTTGAGTATCTCCAATTCCTGGATCGCAACGCTCAGCAAGCGAAGCAATCCAATTTTCTGAGTGCAGTTAGAGTGATCACAGCGGAGCGTCACCACTCGCCCCCATGCCATCCTCAGAGCAAAGCGATCAAGCACAGGTCCGGCCCCCGTAAACCCGAGCAGGTACCTTCGAGATATCAATATGACACAAATCCCATTGGTACAGGACAAAGCGGTACCTATAGAATCCAAAAGTGAATGCATACCTACGTACGTACACACCTGTAGGCATCAGTGCTGCTATAATGTCACCGAAGTCCCGTGACATGGCGTCGACATCGTGAAGGGGATCCCTGTCCGCCAAGAGTTGAAGCGCCTCAAGCCGCGGTTCTCCGACGACGCCCTCTCCAACCGTGATCCGGTTCGCACAAACGGAGCTGATGGAACCTCCACCTTCTCTTTGAAATGAACATCAAGTTACAAAGACGCCTGTAAACATGTGCGGACGATATGCTCTCGCTCTGGTATGACCTCATCGGCTCTCACCACGCGCAAACCCTCGTGCAAACTGACCAGGCAAACGCAGCGTCCGTCGCAGGTGCGCCAAATGCTACAGGACTATGACATGCCAGTCTGGGACGCGCCAGCTGACGAGGGCGATGGCGCGCCCCGCCAGAGCTACAACTTCGCGCCCGGGTACCACGGCATCGTGTACCGCGCCGACGTGCCAGACTGGGGAGCGGGGCCGCGCCGCGAGGCCAAGTCCGGCAAGGGCGCGAAGGCGGCGGCCGAGGACGCGCCTGCAGAGGCCTACACCGCGACGCATGATGAGATTGCTGGTGACAAGGCTCATGACATGGCCCAGGGCGGCGAGACGCACTACAAGCTCCAGTCGATGAAGTGGGGCCTCATCCCGTTCTGGACGAAGCGGAACCCAGACTACGGCGCGATGATGAAGACCATCAACTGCCGTGATGACTCCCTCGCGCAGGCAGGCGGCATGTGGGGCTCCATGAAGGGCCGCAAGAGGTGTATCGTGGTGGCGCAGGGGTTTTACGAGTGGCTGAAGAACGGCAAGGACAAGATGCCGCACTTTGTGAAGCGCAAGGACGGGCGTCTGATGTGCTTCGCTGGACTATGGGACTGTGTTCAGTACGAAGGCAAGTTCCATCCAGCTCCCTCATGCCCATAACTGGATCAGGTTTCTATTCGAATTGTTGAGGTTTGACTGACCGGTCCAGATGACGATCAAAAGCACTACACTTACACCATCATCACGACCGACTCAAACAAACAACTCAAGTTCCTTCATGACCGCATGCCTGTCATCCTGGATCCAGCCTCGGACAACATGAAGACATGGCTCGACCCTCAGCGCTTCGAGTGGTCGAAAGGTCTCCAGGATTGCCTCAAGCCGTTTGGTGGTGAGTTAGAGTGCTATCCAGTGAGCAAGGATGTCGGCAAAGTCGGCAATAACTCGCCCACTTTCATGATCCCAATTGCGAGCAAGGAGAACAAGAACAACATCGCAAACTTCTTCGCCCAGGCAGCCAAGGCGAAGAAGGATGCCCCAAAATCCGACCTGGAGGTCAAGAAGGACGTCAAAGGAGACCAGAAAATATATGAAGAGAAGACGGCAGAGGATCTCGTTGAAAACGCCGATGACGGTGGCATGGGCGTGTCACCAGCTTCTGGAACCAAAAGAAAGTTGGATCCGGGGTCGGAAGACAAGGCGCCTCCTACGAAAAAGGCGGCTGTCGCCGACTCCCCAACAAAGGTCAAAACCTCTCCCTCTCCCTCTCCATCAGCAAGCAAGGTGGCCCCAAAGGGCTCCAGGGCGATCAGTGCGACGACCAACGGCACAAAAAGCCCTGCGAAAGGAAAATCGCCCGGGACACAGAAAATCACAAAGTTCTTTGGGAATAGTGCTTGATTTCCTTTTGGAGTGGCTTATACTGGAAGACTGGATGTACAAACACTTGACAGGGACAATGATTGCTCTCAAAGCTTGACGTTGCGATGTTAGCATATGACAATGGCCAGATGGCTTTGATCCAGGTCGGGGAGGTCACGGGCTAAATTCTGCTGCATGGTTTGGCCACCAAGCTAGGGACCGTACTTAAATCCGACATCTATGCCGACCTTCTTCATTGCAGCCACTAAGGCCTACGCATTCTTCCTCCCACAATCTTCCTCAACCTTTTAGCGTCGTCCTGCCGTCTGTCGCGCACCCCAAAACAAGACTTGTAAACACAAAGGCAGCTCCGCCTCCACAGCCGTCCTTGAATCGCAGCCGTCCTTGAAACGCTATCACTCCACCAACAACAACACCCCTTCGTCAAGATGGTGGGCCTGCTCGACCTCCCGCTCGAGCTTCGAGAGCCAATCCTCCTCGACGTCATTCTCGACACCACTCAACAATGCGAGGAGCAAACTCACAGGCTTCGATCGTCTGCGAGATACCAGTCCGCGCATACCGAGAGGTTCACGACCTTCATATATTTCTGCTTCCTCAAACGCCATGCGATGGCATTGCTACATCTCAATCAACAAATACGTGATGAGATCCTTGATCTTATGCCTCTAAAACTGCGGCAAGGAATCCATGATGCCAATGTCGATCTCATTTACTTGAGATTTTGGCGCTCTGGGCCTAGAGAAAACCTCCACGTCACCTGGCTTTTAGCGCCATTTCCTACTATGCATTTGAACATTGTCCACGCACAGATTCGGTTTTACCAACCATCATACTTTCCTAGGATTTATCTATCCAATGAGCAGATGGATCCCGGCTCACTGTGGACGGATTCAATCGCCGCTGACAGCCTGCTTGATTTCCTCGCCAAGTCTATGTCATCAGATGGGGGCAAAGACTGGATTTGTGGAAATCTTGTACTTAAGCCAGGTGAAAGCCAGAAACCACATCGTACAATGAAAACCTTTGTCATCGACATCCCATTCGAGCCGGGCCAGGGAGATTCGCCGGAGACAACGGCTCGCTGCTTGGACCCTTTCAACATTGAGATCGCGCCCGGAAAGCGCGCCGCCTTGTTCTTCGCACAGACTTTACGCAACCAGCTGCAAGAATTCTTTGATTCAGTACAGGAGAAGTTTTGGACAAGTGTGCTCCCTTCCGCTATCTTCCAGCGCGTGGGTAGAATCGAGCTCAAGGTCCAAGGGAGGATGTTTGAATGCTTCGACCTGGGCCAGATGCTCGCCAGCATGCCCCGGCACGAGGAGTGGCATAAAGAAAATTACAGGGCTGACTTCTTCAAATGGAAGAGATCGACCGAACATGAGCGAGAGCTTGCTGGGTTCGGGGTTGTCAGACCGTCAATTCAAGAACACGAGCTGGCAGTGATTGCCAGCGTCCTGGCGGCAAGGTATGGATGCCTCGTGCCAAAGGAACCAACGGTCTCTGATAACGCCCCTACAACTTCGAGACCCTGGCCGCCGGCCAGAGAGGAAGAGATCTGTTTTACGGGAGCTGCAAAGTTTATTCAAGAAGATGGCAGCGGAATTCCCGGGCAAGCCACCGCCAAAAAGCACTTGGTGGGGCCCGCCACCTGCACTCCCGACTCCTCAGCCTTTAGCCCTCACCTTCGCAGGTACCTGGACATAGGCGACTTGGATAGCCCCTCGCAAGAACAAAAGTCAGCCAAGCAAGCCCGAGGACGCAGACACCGTTCTTTTCCAAGGCGAAGCCTTATTTGTCCAGGATTCCCCGTGCGGTTCCACGATCACGTCGGGAGGTCACGTTCTACGGCCGAGCGGGAGAGGAAACCACGGAGCAGCCTTGCTCCTTGGACTTGGGTCTTCCTGAGCCGTGAAACGACATATCACCAGACAGGCGCAATTCTGGTGTGGGCTACTTTCAATCAAGGCGGCGGCCCCCTTGACCATGTCAGAAAGACCTGGCATCAACAAAAGGAATACCGAAGCGAGAAAAGGGAAAGGAAGACTGGCAGGCGGGCGAGCACGGCGGTAACTTTTGGCCGCATTGGAACACACAGTATGGCATGGCGCCTGAGATTCGCCACATTCGATAGCGGGTTTGCTGTTGGCGACCAGCTCGGTAACTCACCGCTCAGCCTTTTTCGGCGAAGGCTCACGGATTGATTTCGACTTCTCAAGAAAAGCGCACATTGTTTTCCGGAGATGGAAATGTTCTCTTCCATTTCCGGAGGCGCCTGGGTGGTGAGAGGGCACGGCTCGCAAGGCAGGGAACAAGGAAGAGAGAATCGTTTTTTTTTTGGGCGCTGAAGGAATGAACACAAGGGCAAGGTGCAATAGAGTGCACATGCATGGCTCCTTCAGAGAACATCCCTTTGGAGATGAGCACCATGCCAGTGCATGCCGAACAGCACGTGGGCTCACCAAGATGATGGCAACACTAATAATCCCCCACTCTACCACTGTCAACAGTCATCATAAATCGTGTGAGACACGCCACAAGCAACACTGATTGACTGGCTTTCGCCTTCACATTTTGTAGCAAGAATCAATACATTTTGACAGAGATTTCCCCGTGCGAGATGTGAGCGTGCAATATCTGTCTCGCGTGGCAACTCCAGCTGTGACTGATCCAAGATCACTGTTGTTGCACTATTATGGCATCAAAACCAGCGCAATCAGTCCGAGGCGGGACCCCATGACTTGGTAAGATCTCTAAATCAACAGTAAAAGAGTCCAAATAAAACAGTCAAAGTTTGATGGGTGTGATTTTTTGCAGGGTATCTCAAGAATAGTACCTATATAATGCCGACACGCGTACCTGGTTGTACACACATGCTTATGATCTAAGCCGCCGGATTCCCCCGCTTGTCCTACTGCTCGGCCTCGGCCTCAGCAGCGTGGTCCCACAAGAGGGCGTCCCAGGCACCGAGGTCCGGCTTCGTCTGGACGGGTACCTTGGCGACGGGCTTCTGAGCCTCATCCTCGCGTGGTGTCTCCGTCACCTTCCCAGGTGCGTGCTGCCCTTCTCCCGAGGGCCCGCTCGAGCCCTGGACATCTAGTTGCGTGTCCCTGCCCGTTGCGGGCTTCTCCTCTCCATCTGGCCACCCACCCATAATCTCATGTAACTCGCCTTCCAAGTCAACCATCTTGTCGTTTCCTGACGCGTCCCCTTGGTGGTGCCGCTGCTGCTGCTCCATTTCTTCAGCCGCAGCCTTGGTCATCTTGTTTTCCTCCACCTTTTCCTCCATGAGCCTGATCGCCTTGGCCTTGTCGCCGATGTACGAGAATGCCCGCATGGTCCAGTCGTCGCTCTTGCAGCCCGCGGCTTCGAGGCGGCGCATGGCCTCCACGGCATGCCTGACTTTCCCGAGTCGGGCATACTCCGCGGCGAGGGTGTTCCATGTGACGATGTTGGGCTTGACCCCATGGACCTGCATGAGCTTCAGGATGTACTCGGCCTCACGCGGCCGGCGGACAGTCATGAAAGCCTTGAGGAGGATGCTCCAAGTGTGAACGCTGGGACGGGGGTGACGTATGGGAGGTCTCGTTTCTCCGTTAGACGCCCCAGCGTTTGTCAGGATTGCCTCGAGGGCAGACCATTCTCCATTTTCTGCTACTGCTTCCGGCTCCGTGACATCGGCAGCAGCGGCTGGGATGTCTGCTCCGATCTCTGGGGCACTAGAATCGGCAGCCAATCCCTTGGTGGTCGTAGCCGGATTCTGCACGAATTTGGTCTCACTGGCGTGCCGCTCGTATCTGTGCGGCGGCACAGGGATTTCTGCAGCCGCGGCTGGACTGATGTCGGACATCATGTCCCTGACGATGTCCAGCATGAGTCGAAGTGTGTTTTTCCACTTGAGTAAGGCGCGGAGAACCATGTCGTGAACAGCTGACCCTTGTTCCTCAATGAGGCTGCGTGCCACCGGGTCACCTTCTTTGAGCAGCTTCTTGAAATTATCATAAAACTGTATGACGTCGATGGGTCTTGGAAGATGCCGGATAAAACCCAAAACCATCAGATTTATTGTTGCAGACGTTGGTTGCATGACATCCCTGGGAGCCAGAGCCGGAATGTCGCGAAACGCTCCCTGCATCCTAGCCGGTATGAACCCCTGCATTTCCAGCCAGTCGCGGACTTCGGTAAATCTTTCTGGAATGAGCGTCATCAGAGGCTCCGGGGCGAAGAAACGGGTGAATACTGCGTTCATCGGACCCCACACGACACATCGGGCGCGGCGCCCTTGGTTTTGAACACGAGGTTCTTTCAGGCAGGCGAGGAATGTGGCGTGAATAACATCGTTCCACACCACGGGGTCCCGAAAGTTCCCAGCACGTGCGTCGGATGCGAAGCGGAGCAATGTTGGGAAGTCTCCGCAGGACTTGCAGCCGTTGATAATGACGGAATAGGTGAACTCGTCTGGCTGGACACCGTGCTGCTCCATGACCTCAAAAACCTGGATGGCCGTGGGCAACTCTTTCTTGACGCAAAGGCTGCGGATAATGCATGTATAAGTGATCACGTTTGGTACCAGGCCCAAATCGAGGAGGCACTGAAAGAGCTCAGCAGGCGTCATCAAGGCCTCGTCCAGTGCGTGCAGGTCAGGATCCTCGAAGGTGAGTAGCGAGGTGCAGAGACTGGCGCCAAGGGGGGTGTTGATATCCAGGGACTTGTTCCCGCATAAATCCCGGCAGATATCGAGGGACAAGTCTTTGGTGGCAGGCAGCTTTGCAAAGCGCCTCGCAAACTGAAGCAGTGTGTTCTTATGCAGCGGGGCCTCAAGGACGACGAGCTGACGAAACCAATCCTCAAGTTGAGGTGGTGGGAGAGCATCCATGATAGAATAAATGGTGTTCTGGGTCAGACGAATGAATCCCTTCCGTCGCACTTGAAGTGCTTGTAGAACCGTGTCAGCCAATTCTTGGGCACGCTTTTGCTTCGTGCTGAGGTCCAGCTGGCAAAGATTGCGGGCCAAAAGACTGATACTGTCTTCGATCATGTAGAAAGGTGGGGGGGAGGCCGATAACAATGCCTGTAACACCATAGCCCCCTTCTCAGGAATATATCGAAGCGTGGTGTATAGGAGAATCCTGTTCCGCGCCCCCACCTTGCCAGCATGATATCCAGAACCGAACAAAGACCTCATTGAATCGACGGTGTTGACGCTGTTGAGCTCGCGGATTTTATGGTGCATTCGCAGTTCAACCAAAGAGGGGCTTTTGCTTTCAGGGTTCGACATTTCCTGGAGCAGCCGTTTCCAGGAATTGAAAGCAAACGACGCCCTGGCAAAGTCCGCCTTTTTCGCCTGGCATGTACGCCGCAGAAATTCGAGTTGACGCTGGTACCTTTGGCTGGGGGGTGCTGGAGCGCTTCGACGCTTTGGATTGACATGGGTTTCCTGCGCCGGCTGCGGATCGTCATGCCCACCGAGCTCCTCGCTGTGCTCTTGATCCGGGTTATCCAATGCCTCATCGGCGGCCACGGCCTCCCAATCTTCCTCTGTTGACTGCCCTGTCTCGTCCGGGGCCAGTCTTGGCGGGTCGAGGTTGGACTGCGAAGGACCCGTCGGAACTGTCCTGGATGCCAGGGAGGGCGGGCCGGCGAGTTTGAGGAGTTGGTCGACACCCTGTACATCCGCAAGCTCGGGGAGGCTGGCGGCAGACCAGTTGGCACATGTGGTCCAGAACCGTTCGATGTCGTGCTCTCTGTCCGGGTGGTTCTCGGGGGTTTCGCCATCCTCGCGGGAGACGGTTCTGTCACCGGGGAGGCTCGAGTTGTGGTTCATTCGCCGGCCGAGGCGGTGCCAGGGCTGGGGCCATCGTTGTGGTTGTGCAGGAATTCGCCATGGTTGCCCGAGACGCAGGATGCAGGAGCGGCAGACGAACTGCATACTCCTCGGCTGGTCTCTGTCTTTGAACGCCGTCTCCTCAACGGCAGTGTCCCTTTCATATCGTTGTCGTTGCTCGCAGCATTGTTTCTTGAGGCGGACGTCGGAGAGTCGTACTTGACGTATCACTCGCTCGTGGGGGTTGACGTTGACGTTGACGTTGACGTTGACGCTGACGACAGTAACTGGAATGTAGGGTAGGGTATTGACTATGCGCGTCGCAAAGCTCCAAAACTTTTTCCTTCCCCCCCAGCGCCGTCGTCGCCGCCTCCTAGCGTGGGCGCTTGGACCACCCGCCCGCCATCAACGTCCCGAAACAGGGGCCCAGCGTCGGTAAATAACGGGCAGTATTTGTTAGTCTATTTGTTGGTAGGACCTGAACTGTCCAACATGTATTCTGCGGCTTGGTCTTTCTCGTTTCACGCACTCATCTCACTTGTCTGTTTCATGTTCCGGGCTTCACTAGTTATCAAGTTAGACACGCACCCCCCTGCTCATCGGCAGCCTCTGCATCCACAAAAGCGATCCGATCCACTATCAACATCGACGCCTGGGTCCTTGCATGTAGGGTCTCAATTGATGTTCCTGGCCAGTTTCGCATCTCGCCGCATCTCGGAGAGTCATGCCGTACCGTCTATACTAAAAGTTTCATGAAGAAAGTCGAACCCTTGTCGTTGCAGCTCATAATTACTGTCCCCTGGTCTCATTTTCGTTGTAAACATGTGCTCTGCCCCCGGGATTTGAATAAGCTGCGACCGGACTCCGGCCTCTTGAAGTCTGTCCAGAAAGGTTTGCGGGGCTTCCAAAGGGACGAAATCATCGGCCGTGCCCTGTGTGATACAGGTTGCGGGAATTCCCCAGCCAGATTCAGATACGGGTCGATGGGCTTAAAGTCCCCTGTCTCCACCCCTCTTGGATAGCACACGTTCAACAACTTCCCTTCGGCCATGTGAGCGTACATGAATGCCGCCCTGTGATCGAGCCAAGGCTCTTTGATGATCTTGAGAGGGCACCATTCGCCATTAAGCCTGCCACCTCCCTCGACAGGTATGGGCTCCTCGTGGTAGACTTGCTCCATGAACAACTTGAACGGGCCCGCATGCGGGAGCTTGTTCATCCGCTCAACTTTCGTGAACCACTTCGGATGGCCGCACATAATGGTCGGGCACATGGCGAACACCGCTTTGACCGGCTTGGGAACGCCAAACCCCAAGCATAGTACCAGGCCTCCACCCGAAGACATGCCATATGCGGCAACACGCTCCAGATCGGCTGCGAAGCCAAGTCTGCTGAGTTGCCCGTCCAGCCCGCCGCCCTGCACCCAAGCCAGGCACGCCCGGGTGTCACCAATCGGTCCTTCTAGTATGTCCACCTGTGGACAGAGGCGGAACTCAGGAGACAGGACGATCCAGTTTCGCGAGAGACAGTCCTGCAGTTGATCGGCGTTGATGAGTCGGCTTGACCCAAATATCCACGCGCCTGCATGTATCGCGATTGCTGGTGGGTTTTGTGTCAATATTATCCGCACTGGGCTTCAGATACCCGTTCTTGGTGGTCTGGTCCGGGGGGGAAGTTCGAAAGGATCTCACCTATGGGATGCTTGACTTTTTTATTTTGAGCCTGTGTGACTGGGAGGAACACGTCAACACGCAATTCTCGGTCATCGACAATTTTGAACGTTGAGCCGAGTGAAGGCTGAAGCTCTCTTGCAGCCATGGCTCGTTGATTTAAGGTATCAGGGTATTCACAAGAGCAATGAGCTGGATTCGAGACTGTTTTTCCGTCGTAGTACGTACATGGTGAGAATACATGGAGGGTTGGCGTTAATTTTATAAGCCAGCGCAATCCGATGTTGCCGCCATTTTCACTAGCTGCGCTCAAGGTCCGTGAGTCCTTTTGTGCCTGAGAAATACATTCGGACACTTGGACTTGGTAATGTATAGCGAAGGAATTCGAACCCCTGTAATCGAAATAGTCAATTCACAAGGACTGTACATGTGAGCATCGCCTTCAGCCCCAGCCCCCAAATCCGTACAGAAGTCTGTCAAGAACGCAAACATCCCTCGCCAGTGGTATAATTGGCCTAACTGAAACCTGGCCTGGAGAAGCTGGTATGTAGAATGTTTTTTTAGGCCACAGGGCTGAGAAAAATGCGTAAGCTCACCTATTGTGGAAGCTCCTCATTGACGGTCCAACATACTCACGGGAATCGAGGTTGATATGTCTGAGATCTATGCCACAAGTGATGAGCCCGTATTGAGCAGAATTGCCGAACTGGGATACAGTGTTGCGAGAACTGCTCGTGGAGAGGGGGGGTTGGTGGGGCTAACAATGGTTAACATTGTCTACCAATTTCAGGCTGTCTCTTCTCATGCTACAGAGTTAAGTATGGCTTGGAATTCATTGAGAAGCTCAAATGTAGGAATTTGGCCATGACGTCTGTTCAGTGTAAGGGATTCAACGGACGATCCAACCAAATGTGACAACCTTGGAACGGGTGCGAAACTTGCACCTCAACACCCACGGATGGGAGACAATCGAATGGTCAAACGCATGTTGATACTCATAATTTGTCCGCGTCGCCCGCATCTTTTATCTTTGCGTGACAGGTGGTCCCTGTCAGAGCACGCCTGACAGCTTTATTAGGCAATACTTAGTTCCTGGGCTTTTTCGTTGGATAACTGAATACCAGCGTACCCCAAAGTATTCCAAACTCCTGCTCAGAGCCATGGGGAACTTATGCAGGTGTGTGTCCTGGAGTCGTTATTAGGAGCCAGAGACAGATTGAGTTGAGTTTACCTGAGGACTAATTATCCTTGTTGGCACAACTGAACCAAATGGAGAAACACTTTGCAAGTCCAATTGAGAAGCCAAGTTAACCAAATATAATTACAGAGCCCGAACTTCCAGTGCCCCTTTCACAGGACAATCGAGTGTGTTGTTGCGTTGGTGAAAACTCGCGCATTTGCAGATTGGCTCATGATAGTTAGTATGCTTCACTGCACCGCTCTTCTAAAGTTACTTAGCTCATGGACCAAGCCTGTTTAGTTTGCGCGCTAGGTACCAACGCAAGTCAAATTCTGTCAAATGAAAAGGGGTTCCCCACAGTGGTCTGATACAGCACGCATGTGTCTGACGACCAGCAAAAGTTTTGATAGGTCAGCAACGAATGAGCTACTTCGAATTCCATGAAAGTCCCCCGCCATGGTCCAAATGAATGGACTGGGCAATAATGATGGACATGAGGTATCATCTGATTTGCCTATTGTGGTGAATCCTTCAACACAAACACGTGTAAGTCATCAACAGACTGGTCCCCATCTGGTTTAGCGTGTTTGAATCCGAATACTGAGGATCCGAACACGAATACGCCCTACCTTTCATTGTCACAATTGCCATCAGTTCGTAGTCTCTATATAACAACAGCCAGATTTCTTTTACGCTCTCTCTTTTTTCCTTGTCGAAAGTCACTCCGTGCGCAGTTTCAGGGGAACTCAATTGGTCATCCACAATGGGCTCAAAATTCATCTCCCTCGATATTCCCGGGGTCATGCCACTGCGCACGGCCTCCTGGCCGTGGCTTGTGGTTTTCGGGTTGCTGCTAGTTATTGCGATCAATGTCCTTCGCCAACATCTCCCTCGAAACAAGTCAGAGCCTCCGGTTGTCTTCCATTGGATTCCGTTCCTGGGCAATGCCATCTCATATGGAACTGATCCTTGCAAGTTCTACCAACAATGTCGGAAACAGGTATGTTTTGCGTTCCATGAACTGGGTACCTAGGTAGAGGTGCTGACCCGTGCGTCCCAATTCGCAGCATGGCGATATCTTTACCTTCATTTTGTTCGGAAAGAAGATGACCGTATACCTCGGCCTCGAAGGCAACGAATTCATACTCAACGGCAAGCTCGAAAATCTCAACGCGGAGGAGGTCTACTCTCCACTCACGACACCGGTTTTCGGCCGGGACATCATCTACGACTGCCCAAACGCGAAGCTCATGGAACAAAAGAAATTTGTCAAGTTTGGGCTTACCCAGCACGCCTTGGAGACATATGTTCCGTTGATTGAAAATGAGGTTCTGGGGTTCATCAAAACTTCTCCAGCTTTCAAAGGTTGCTCAGGGACGTTTGATGTCCCATCCGCGATGGCTGAGATCACCATCTTCACTGCGAGTCGAACGCTTCAGGGAGCAGACGTACGGAAAAAGCTCTCGGGAGAATTCGCGGAGCTCTACAATGAGCTTGATCTCGGGTTCAGGCCGATCAACTTCCTTTTGCCATGGGCGCCGCTACCCCACAACAAACGACGAGACGCTGCACGCGATAAAATGGAGGCTGTCTACAAGGACATCATAAACGAACGTCGACGATCCGGCGCGACTACTGAAGACAAGGAACCCGACATGATCTGGCACCTGATGAGTTGCGCCTACAAGAATGGACAGCCAATTCCTGACGAGGAGATGGCCGGCATGATGATCACGCTCCTAATGGCAGGCCAGCATTCTTCCTCTTCTAGCAGCTCGTGGATCATGCTTCGTCTGGCCTCACGTCCCGACATCGCGGAGGAGCTATATCAGGAGCAAGTTCGCAACCTTGGCTACGATGGAACCCAGCAATTTCATTACTCCGATATCGAGAAGCTCCCATTGCTGCAGAACGTCATCAAGGAGACGCTGCGGGTTCACAGCTCCATCCACTCCATCATGCGAAAGGTCATGAGGCCACTGCCGGTACCCAACACAAACTACGTTGTCACTCCCGACCACGTCATGGTTGCGTCTCCAATCGTGACACACATGAGCGACGAATTCTTCCCAAAAGCAGGAGACTGGAACCCTCACCGCTGGGAGACGCAAGTGGAGGAAAATGATGCGGATGAAGGGACTGTGGACTACGGGTACGGAGAGGTCAGCAAGGGGGTCAAGAGCCCATACTTGCCCTTTGGCGTCGGCCGTCACCGATGTATAGGAGAGAAGTTCGCCTACGTCAACCTTTGCACCATCATTGGCACCCTGGTCCGGAACTTCAAATTCAGCACCCTCGATGGAAAGTCACATGTGCCGCCAACAGATTACGCGTCCATGTTCTCTAGGCCTGAGGCTCCTGCGCTCATTCGCTGGGAGCGAAGGTTTCCCTGATCCATCCCAGTCATAAGTCACTGGAGAGGTCTCCATGTCTTGGGTTACATCAGAGTCTTGTATATTTCTAGAGTCTAGAAGTCATAGAAAGACCACAGAACTGATAATAGACTTGATTTCCACACTATCCTCGCCTTAGCTTGAGCCATACGACTTGAATAGTCCTGAATGGACTTAGATAAACACGAGATGTGCTCTTACGCTGCCGTAAGTTTCAGTACCTTTCCCTTTTCCAACTTGGTAACGCTTAATTAATCACATGCCATGCGCTCATTCCATGCTAGACCAGTCAAGGAGCACACTGGCAAACATCGTAGTAGTTCTAGAATTGTAGTTGAACATTATCTTAGGTGATTATGGAGATTGACTTTATGTACTGGAACTGGACTTTCAAATGAAGCGCCACTGGCATACTAGCGTCAAATCAAGGAAATTCTTTCTCGCCTTATTTCTCATCTTCGCCTATGTTTCCTAAGCCTTCACCTGTCACTAACAGTATATACTGCCCATCGAGCTGGCGGATACCTTCGACACTGATGAAATTTGTGGACAAGCTCAGCCTCTGCTTATCCAGCGCTGTGAACTTTTCTGTTGAGGTAGAGTTAATTGGACGCCTAGCAACAATCAACTGTTGTGGCTGTCGATTCGGTGCCTTAGCGATAAGCATATCCGTGTTGACTTTAATGGGTCTTCGTGTCAGCAGAAAAGTGAATTTGGAGGCGTTTTGGTCCAGGAAGTGCTTCAAGTCGTTTACTTACACGGAAAGTTCACAACGGCTGAAAGACCACTGTCCATGCTTGCCGTGGTATTGACGGTCCAAAGAAAAGAATCTATAGCCGAGCGTCAATCCACACATCCCTCCGTTGCTATGAATATGTCGTTGGGGACTCTTACTAATAGGTATTGTATTCTCTGGTAAGGCGGCCTTATCAACACCGTTTGGAATGTCGACATTCATGGTGAAAGGTTTTCCTGCGGTAACACTGAATCTCAAGCCATCGACAAATTCCGCCTCTTGAGTACCGATCCCTCCAGTAATATTGACTGTCCGAGTGGCACCTTGTCCGTACTGAACGAATATGTTGGCGTTATCCACGGACTTGCGGCCAAGCAACATGTATTCGCCGTCTAAAGACGTCATCTTGATGATACGGGTTTTGTTCTCGGAACTGTAGGACAAGAGTCCACGGGTTAGATATTGCACATTCAATCAAAAAAGCTTTCCCGACCGCAGTGAACCTGGGTATCTTACGCACACATGAACGTTCCTTTGCCCCTCCCAGATGATCCACGCCTTCCCGTCGGGTGCTAATTTGCCGACAAAAGTATTCGAAACTTCGAGGCCTTGCATTTGAAGGGCAGTAGGGTCGTAGGGTAACTCAATCTTGGCAACGAGATCTTGTGCAGTCTCATTCATCTTGATGATCCAACTGTAATTCGAAAGATTGGTGAACCCTTCTCCGGTAGACCCTTTCACGAAATTCCCGGGAAGGGGCGAGGTGTTATTGGTTACAATGAGCGTTCGGTTGGTAGGAGAGAACAGATCAAGCGCGAGGCCGTCTGCGAAGTCTTGATCAGTCCGAGCCATCTGTAAATCACGGGATCAGCGTTACTAGTGTGAGTATAGAATAAGTTTTGATACGAAATTCGATAGAATATCACGGCGTGGACTGACCTGGCCGAGAACTTGAATAGTGTCTCCGAAATTAGCGAGGGGAGCATCTTGAGCCTGCGCGAGGGAAATAGAGACACCCAGCACCACGCAGAAAATGAGCCAGACGTGACAAAGTATCGGATGAGCCATCGGATATCTGCACAGAAATATGTTTTCTTGCTGTTATGGAACCAGTACAGTGAGCATTTCTCGCAAATATTACATTTACTGCAGCGGGCCAGACCTGATATTTAATAAGCTACTGGTCCAGGAGGTGCATTCCACCCAAGCCCACCAAAGTCAGCCACAATTTATCAGACAGACGATGGCTTCACCTCCGACAGACATACCATTCAGTCGAGGGAGCGATAGGGAGGTGTGCCAGGGAGGCAGACTAGGGGACGGGGACGGGGACGGTCTGACGTTCGTGGTTTCACCCAACCGCGTCTAGTATGCACGGACTGGGTGGCAGTTGACAGGTTCTTCAGCTCTGGGGAACTGGTACTTCCTGCCGCCAACCCTGGAGGATTTAACTGCAAGCCACTGCCTGGATCGCTCCAGGCACCTAAAAATAGGTTCAGATCCGGTGTAGCTCGGATCACGGGATAATGGTCTGCCACGGAAGGAGATCGGCCGTGCAGATCACAAGTGGCTTGGAAACAATCTTGGGAAAAGCTTAGTTCAGTTTGACACGTCTGGGCTTCCGGGAAGCGGTACACTCTTGGCATGGGATCCTGGTCTAAAATCGAGGCATCTCATGTAAGTCATGAAACAACAACATACGGGCGCCGGAAACGAGAGCGTAAGAAGCTAAACTACTCGGTCGAAGCTTTCGTTCTTTTTGAATTCATTAGCTTTCACATTCGAATCCCTTGAAGTGCTGTCACTGGCACCAAGCCGCGAAGACCTTCCTATCGTTGGACACCATTCTTGAAAACCTCATTTATTGATCGATCCTGTGGTTGTGCATGGGCGATGAAGCTGTATACCCGGCGGAAGAGTCCGCCCGCCCCTCTGGACTTGAGGAATGCTGAGAAAGACGGCGATGGACGATCCGATCGGTTGACGCCAACCTTACGGACACCTACACCATTGCGAGCAACAGCGACGCCCATACAAATCGCACCAGTAGAAACGCCAACTTCTACGAGCTCCGCAGCTTCTATACGTCCCACCCGAGCAACGACAGTCACCATAAATCGGTGCGTAGTCATATAGGGCCTAATTTCTGCTTGAATTACTGACCAGAAAATCTTAATCAGTTCACTCACTGCATCAGCCAGTCCCACAGTAACAGCCTTCATTACTGCTCAGTCTCCGGCACAAACGGTGACAGTCACGGCAGTGTTGGAGTCGTTGACCTTATCCAGCGCCGTTCCAACATCTACCAGCACGGCAGCAGGTACGGCCGCCGCCACTAGAGCGTCACAAAGTGGCCTCGGCCTATCATCCACGGCGATCGGAGTTATTGCGGGGTTCGGGGCTTTTGCAGGAATTTCACTCGCTATTTCATTCGGAATCATGATTTTCAAGAGGCGTCAGAGATTGCAAACAAAAGAGGAAATATAGATTTTAGTAAAATTGCCTAATCAGCATGAGAATAGATCTTGAGATAGACAAGTGGATCCATAAACTGAGAGTCTACATCATCTGCGTCCCCACGGAATTTCCAACGAAAAGCCTTCTGTGGAAAAGTTTGCTATGGGCCGGCCGATTGGCACAAGGTCTGCATGTTCGTTGTCCTGCTGAAAGCGACGACTTCCCCCGGCTTTTGGCTGTGCCCGGTTTAGAATGAAACCAGATGGCGTCCGGGTCCTTTCCAGTAGTAGTGCCATTTCAAAGTAGCGTTAAAAATAAGCTCTCGCAAGTCAGCGCGGCCCGGACACACGTTCACCCTCAAGGAGCGGCTAGTTAGTCCTGCACACTGGCTAGAGCCGAGCGCCACACGTCGAATCCCCCGAGCATACAAGGATCCAACGTGCTTCCAAATTTAGCCACCCTCGGTGTCAGGGCTCCAATTCTATACGCTCATGGCAGCACTAAGTTGAGCAGCGACTCGCACTCGGTTTCAGACACCTACAGCGGGATATCTTGATGAAACGGAAAAGAAACGAGGGTGGAGAGGTGCAGAAAGTCATCAGGAAAGACGAGACTTCGGATCTTTCTCACGGTTCCAATGAAGGTACGTCCCGTAGCGAAAAAATTAATGTAAAGCCTATCGCATGTGGTCTTGACATTTTCCACAAACCAGTCCAGGTCACTAAGAGTCTTCCTTCGGCGGACTAACGTTCAACGACACACTGGTACTAATTTTTTTTTCCCGTCGACCATGAGTATCATTGAAGAAAGACCCGTTGACCGACGGCGGTTCACAACCCTCGAAGGGTGGCGCGATGTTGGCCGTGGTGTGTACTTAGCTGCAGGATCGACTGTCGCCTTCGTTTCTTTCGAGCCAAGCCGAACCTCAGGGCTTGATTCTGAATGGGGTCTAATCGACGACCACAATGCCACAACGACCAGAATCTCCAAGGCTGAAGAGCAGAGAAGGACCTTCTCCGACGCCCGAAGCACAACCAGGAGTCTCTCTTCACGAGACGTCGTGAACCCCTTCCATTCTCCTGAAGAAGTTGAAGGGGAAGTTGAGAATGAAGTTGCCGATCCTGGCACGCCCGAAAGTGTTGTTGCCCCAGAATTGCCGGGCCCAGAGCAACCATTTCATATTTTTTCCAAAAAACAAAAATGGACCGTTGTTGTCATCATCGGAATAGCAGGTCTCTTCTCAGGACTTTCTTCCAACATATATTTCCCATCCCTAGATGCGATTGCCAGGGTACAGCATTTCGAGGAACTCAGCTTATTGAGCTGCATACATCCTGATATAACTAACATGTTGCGCAGGATCTCCACGTTAGCCTGGCTGATGTGTCGTTGACAATAACTTCCTACCTTGTCATTCAAGGCATCTCGCCACTATTCTGGGGCCCATTGTCTGATACATTGGGACGACGGCCAATCTATATCGCCTCCTTTTCGGTCTACATCCTCGCCAACATCATCCTTAGCTTCTCGCCCAACTTCCCTGTTCTTCTCATCTCCCGGGGCCTACAGTCTGCGGGAAGCGCCTCAACTGTTAGCATCGGTAAACCATAACCACCGACAAAGAAAGATATCTTGATATCGGAAAGCTAATTCCAATGGCACATCGTAGGCAATGGGGTGATTCAAGATATTGCGACACCTCTTGAGCGAGGCAACTTCATAAGTTTTTATCAGGCCAGTAAGACTTGTTCCTGGATGGCATTCTCGTAACCCAATCTTCATGGACCTTGAAATACTAATTTCCTCAGTTCGAAATTTCAGCATCGCCATCGGGCCAGTGCTGGGAGGACTTCTCGCCAACTTTCTTGGATTCCGGTAGGACACCTGCAACCATGGATGTTTTTTTTCAAACAAGATTTTTACTGAAAGCAAACACCTGTTAGGTCCATCTTCGTCTTCCTCACCATCCTCTCTAGCCTTGTCCTGATCATGCTGCTTATCTACCTCCCCGAGACCCTCCGCAGAATTGCAGGCAATGGCAGCCTGCGACTTTCGGGTGTTTATCAACCATTCATTTGTAGGATATACAAGGAGCCGGAATATATGGAAGAACCAGGAGAAAAGCCGGAAGTACAAAAGGTGACGTTCGCGACATTTACAGCTCCTATAAAGCTGCTTGCCCAGAAAGACATCATGGCTCTCTTGGTCTCAGGAGGCATGGTCTATACAATATGGAGTATGGTAGTGGCAAGTACAACAGGAATCTTCAAAGACCGGTTCGGCTTGAACGAGTTGATGCTGGGGTTGGTTTTCTTGCCCAATGGTGTGTGGCCATTCCCACCGTACCTACTCCGTTGATGGCAACCGGCGCAAATTGACATACGTTTCTATCCAGGATTCGGTACCATCGTGGGCTCTTCGATCGCTGGCAAATTGATGACGCGAGATTTTATCCGCTACGAGCAGCGTTATCTCGAAATGCATCCGGGTTCCATGGCGCCCTCCAAATCGAGGAAGGCATTTGCCCCCGACTTTCCCATGTGAGTTCCTGTCGAAACACCAACCACACCACTCTTTTGAATACATTCCAGTCTCGTTACACTCTTCCCCCAAAATCGCCTCAGGTCCTTGGTTTAATCTGTATTGACCGGACTGCTGCAATAGTGAGCACGCCCGACTAGGCTATATGCCATGGATCAATCTCATATATGTGGTTTCCACGGCGACTTACGGGTTTACGGTCCTGCCCACTGACGTTCAGCCGCCGCAGGCTGCTCACCCTGCCTGGATCATTCTGCCGCTTTTCCTCCAGTTCCTCATAGCTGCCACGTCTAATGCGGTGTTCGCCATCAATACGACACTTGTATCTGACCTTTGCCCAGGCAAGGGCGCCAGTAGCACGGCTATTAACAACCTTGTGAGATGTAGTATGGCAGCCATCGGTGTCGGTGTTGTGGATCCGATGCTGGCAGTTGTGGGCCGTGCTGGGACATTTGTTGCACTGGCGCTGCTTGTGCTGTCTATGTCGGCAATATATGCTGTGGAGTGGTACTGGGGGATGCAATGGAGACAGGAAAGGGAAGCGAAAATCAATACAGAGAAAGTGTAAGGGTCATTTAGATTATAGATGTATCCCAAGCCTCTAGTCTGGGCAGCGTCTGCTCTGGTGTTATTGTGCGTGTCTTCCCCCTATAGACCTCGATTATTGCCATCATTCTCTGAAACTGGGCGCGCTCTGCCTTAACAGCATTCCCACGGCCTACTCTCGCGCCTTTTTTTCGTTGTTCTGCGCGATTGGAACTTCCAAGATGTGCCTGCCTTCCAAGACATGGTTGGGAACTACAGCGCCCTCTTCCCGGTGGTCGTAGTTCGTATCCCTGATATGGTAGATACCAAGGTAGTAGAAACTGCAAGTTCCGATTACATAGAACAACAGTATTCCCCCGGCCTCGGCGATAAATGGAATTTTGATGGAGTCGAGGCCGAAGCAGATCGCTTCGCCAGCACCGAGGACTCCACGGAACACGTCGACGTAATGCGTGAGCTTTTGTGGAGAGTTCGTGATAGCGCCAATCCAGTAATAGACAATATTATGCCAGAGTTGCTGGAAGACGCGCAGCGTCAGCTCTTACAACTTGAGAGTTAAGTGACCATGATTTTGAGCGGGCTACGCACAGAAAATACCCAGTTCAGCATAAAAAGAATCAATATCCAGGCAAATCTGGGTTCATCCCAATCGGTCGGATCAGTGGGCGGCGAGTTTCTATCATAATTTCGAGTCCGAATCTGATATTGAGTAAGCACAAGCACGATTGTAGCCTGAATGAAACAATTATTGATGAGCTCATACCATCTCCCAAACCCAGGCTGCTACCAATGGCAAAGACACAGCTGTAAGCCCAATGAGTCCGCGCTTTCGCCTGCCCCAGGTCTTATGATCAAGAATAGATCTCAGTGCCCAACCGGCGGGTATCTGAAGGCAAACAGCGATGAATAATAGCAACGAGCGTGTCCTGAGGTTATTTGAGTGTGCTTTTACACATCCGGTCAGAGAGGTATGCACGCGGAACGCGTTGGATGTTACTCACCGTTAACCGAGCCGCTGTAAACCAAAAAGCCCTCGGATGGGAAGAAAGCAGGCACCATAATCAGCAACACTGGGTCCGCGAACATCATCAGATTCGCCTTCAACTCCTCCCAAGCATCTCGGGCAGGATGGACAGCCACTACAGACCCATCATCCCTCCTCAAATCTTGCGGGCGCAACAAGAGCAAGCCACAGAGTCCACCGAGTATCATGATCACAATGAACGAGATGTAGACTGACCGAGGGACGCCCGCAACCGTGGCTGAGTCCCAGTTGATTATGACGGGGATGATGCCACCAATTACAGACCCAAGCGCTTGCATGTTCATCAGCATGGTAGCAAAGGAGCCCTTCTCTCGCTCCTCTGGGTACGCAGTCGAAATATACCCAGCCGTGATGAAGACCATGCCAGCTCCGATAGCAATGATCGGCCCCGCCGCGTACGGGTAGCCCTTCATGCCCGTCTCGTCGTAGTACCACAACGAGCCGACGTAGACGACGTATGTCTGGACGCCGATGCACATTGTGACCCCGGGACCGAGCTTATTCAGAATGCTGCCACCGAACGAGGACGAGAAGAACCACACGGAGCAGAGAGTGGCGTTGACAACTTGGACGACCTGGGCCGAGTCGGGCCGCCCCCCGCCGGCGCCTAGCAGGTTGAGGGCGATATACATGCCCGCCGACGCGCCGACGCAGACTCCGCTGATTATTTTCTGGACCCGAGGGCTGCGATACCGTAGCTGTGGGAGGTTGAATAGGGGCATGGTGATTGTGAGCTGAGGAAATGAGAAGAAATTGAGGTGTGTCAAAGCAAAACGACTGCCAGGGCAGAAGTGGATGGACGCGCATGAAGAGCCATTGTGTGTACTTATAAAGGCGTCACATAAAGATGATCACTTTCTGCCAAGTGACTATTATTTGAATGGCCACTATCGGCGGGTGGGGAGGCGGGGCCTAGGCGAAGGATGAAAAATCCATTTTGAATTTTGATTACACATATGCTTCTACAGGTTACATGGAATTCTATAAATCTTGGTAATCCGACAAGCTTAGAATCTAACGTCCCCGTTACCTGGAGGATACTGGAGAAGTAGTATTAAGCGTTCAATCGTAGTTGGTTTTGTTTTTAATCCGGACATATCTCTCTTTTTTAAAAAAAAATAAATAAATTGAAATGCAAGCGGTTCTTTCACATAGTTATAAACGCTTAAAAATCTAGCGTTTGATAATAAATAAAATGTCACTTGGGCTTGTTAGTACAAAGGCTTAATGTTTGTATTAAAATATATGGATTTTAAGAGAAAGTTTGTTTAAAAAGAAAAAGAGGGAAAAAATTAGCTAAAAGAGTTTTTAGGGCTGCAGGTGTAGGGCAGGAGGGGCTTATTAATAAGGGGGCCTACTAAGGGCTTTAGTAGACCTAACTATACTAGCTTTAATACCTAGCTTTAACTATCCCTTTTTTTTTAAAAAAAAAGAAAAAATATATAAGCTTATAAGGTTAAACTAAAACTTTTATATTGTTTTATTTTAAAAATATTTACTTAGCTAAAAGAGGGAATAGCTTAAAGAGATATATTATTATATTAAGGTTTTTTAAATTTAAATTATATATATATTTATATTTATTTAATTAAAGTTTGGTTTTACTTTTTATAAATATTAAATATAATTTTTTATTCTTTTTTATTAATATTATTTTAATAACTACTTATATCTTTTTATATTTTGCTATTTTAGTTTTATTAATACTTTACTTTTAGCTTATATAATATAAGTAATACCTTTTATTTATTAAAAATTATAATTTTATAAAATTAATATATAAACAAAAGATTTAGCTTATTATTTAATTTATTAATAGTTTAAATTCTTTTAAAAATAAATATATAATTTCTAATATTAAAATTTAAATTAAATTTATATTTATTTATTTATTTTATTATTTTTATATTAATACATTTGACTATTATATATATTATATTAACGTAACTTTAAATATGTTTTACTATTTATTAAATATTTATATATATAATTTTTTTAAAAATATATTTATTTAAAAATACTTTATATTTTAAATAATAATAATTGATTTAATATTTTATATAATATTGTTTTTTATATAAAGTTTAATATTAAAATATATTAAAATTAGTTGTTTTTAATAATAACTAATAAAGATTTAAAAATATTAATTTATTTATTAGTTAAAAGTTTTAGCTTATTTTTATAATTTTAAATAATTTTAAAAAAGGCTTTTGTTAAAGTTTTATAATAATATAAAATTTTAAAATTTATATTAAAATAAATTAAAAGCTATTATTTAATAATAATATTTTTAAAAAAATAAAAATATAACAAAAGCCTTTATAATATATATAAACTATATTTTTTATATTTGCTGTTTTTTTATATAAAATATATTAAAATACTTTTATAAGCAGCTTATTATTATTAAAAAGTTATTAAATTTATAATAATTTTTAATACTTTTTTAAAATTAATTACTAAATATTACTATATATAATATAAAATTAATAATAATTAAATTAATTTTAGTATTTTATTTCTTTAAATATTTAGCTAAATAATAAATATAGTTAATAATAAATTTAGTTATATTGTTATAAGCCAACACGACGGCACCCTGGGGACCCGTTCCGATGGCCTGAGACAGC